>JAOEHY010030614.1:0-15558 GCA_025447955.1 Psilopsiagon aurifrons | reverse complement strand
AGGGGGAAGTGTTAATCACATCAGAATTGCTTTAAAATATCCCAACTTCCTCCCTTAATTTTTATTTCCAGACTGGGGGGAGGGGGAACTATTGACTTCTTTTATTTATTCTGCTGCGTGTGAAGGTGCAGAAAATGAAACTTTTGCCCTGCTCTGATTAATTTTTGGCCATTTTGGAGCCCTGTTGAGTCAGGTGACAGTGTGGAATACCCATTTCTCAGGAAACCCCCATTCCTCCCTCAAAAGGGGCCACTCACTGAAAATCCCTTCACAGTCTGCTACAAAAGCTTTTCTGCTTTTCTTCTTCACAATAATATATATTTTACCCTTCTGAGATGAAAAGACGAAGGGGCTCAAGCTAAGAAAAGTTGACCAGGAGGCTGGTGACAGCAGTCACTTGAGATCCTTTCAGAGATGCTCTCAAGCATAAATATTTAATCTCCTTCGTTCCCCCTAGTGTGAATAATTTTTTTCCCCTTCAAGTATCAAAACAAAGTTATTGAAATGCATATAACCCTGATATTTGATCCATGGCCTCTAAGGGTCAAATACACACTGACCAAGCTCTTAAAGCCTGCAGAACTTTCAGCTGGTCACTTTGCACACACCAGCTCATCAATCAAGCAATAATCAGCAGGACAAATGGGGGAAGATGCTGGTACAGACTACTTAAAAGGCCTGGGCAGCTGGTCCACTTCAAGAGTCCTCTTTATATGGTTTCAGCCTTTAGTCTTCAATGTTTGAAGGGAATTAAATACACTTGTTAGTTTCAATAGTTTATCCCCACATCTGTTTGCATTAGCAAACAAAACTGTTCTTGCTTCAGCATCCATCTTCTAACATTTGGATCACTTCTGAATTAAGAAATGCCCTCAAAATACATTAGCAATTTCAGTTTTCGTTTAAGGTATGCCACACATCCAAGGTTCCTGCCTCATTTTGTCTTTGTAATAACTGCTTTGGTAGAAGCTGAAGACAGAAAGAGACACATTTATCCTGAACAACTTGGCCATCACAGAAACTGATTATAACAAACCACATTGAGATCATTGTCCCAAATTAAAAACATTTCTGTACACATATCTTGAACTGGGCTAGTATTTATTTTCCTGGGCTGTTGTTTGGTCATGGTGATGACAAACTAGCAGCAATTCTGAAATACTGATCATATCTGTTTATCAAGTAATATGCAGTGATTATTCTTAGCTTTTCAATAGAGGAGGATGAATTGGTTGGCAGCACAAAGTATGAAATCATTCTGTCTCTCACCAAGGAACAAGCAAAACTGACAAGCTCCTCCACTCCCAGTATGTCATAATTAGAAATTAGAGCTGCATCACACTGTTTGCTACGGCTGTAAACTCTGGCAAAAGAAAAAAAAATCCTCAAAAACTGTCTGTCATTTACTTAATAGGCTTCCCATTTACTGTGAGCATGCTGAAATTAGGGATTTGGCTTTAACGCAAGCAGAGAACAGGATATTTCCAAGAATTTCTGGAGGTTAAAAAACTGCTTTAAAGTGTCTGTCTTTCTCTAATTATCTTATTTAAGAATGAATTTAAAAAAGGGTTTGAATTCTTAGAATCAAGAAATTAAAACATGGCATAAAGTATACAATGAATGCATAACTTAGAAATGCAATCTAGGAAAAGGTAAAACATACATAGAATGGAGATATTCAAGCACCAGATCTTAGAGGAACTTTGGAAAACTATTTCCTTCTGAAATCAAGTTGTTATATTCTGGGTGAGTGTTACATTTTTGGGGCTTTTTTTGAAGGAAACAGGAAGGAAAGAAAAAAATGACTGAGTACTTTCCTTCAAAATGCCATTATCAGAAAAAAAAAAAACCCTGAACTAATGCAGATATCCTATTAAATAAAAATTGGAAATAATAATGTGAAGATGGAAAATCAGAAGACATTCAAGCCACAGAGCTGTTACCTAGCTTCCTCAATTGCTGCGGGGATTGACCCAGAAATAAGAAAACATCATCATCAGAGATCTGTTTTTTTGTTGTTTTTTTTTTTGGTTTTTTTTTTTTTTAAGTCTTTGAGTTTGAGTCTAGATTTTTCTTTATTGTCAACATACAGACACAGAATGTAGAGTCCACAGACACCACCACAGTGTGATGACTGGATGCCTGAGTTCTACCCCGAGTACAGGAGTGGCTTCAGGGAGCAAAATGGCAACTATCTTCAGAGAGGTGAATGTGTACCTGTGAAATTGCCAAAAAGGCCTTGACACACGAGTCTTGTCTAACCTTAGTAAATTAAAACATGTCAAGGAAGATTTCCTGCTATCAGACACAGATATTAATCCTTTCTTACCACAGCCCCGTGCAAGGTTTTGGCCCAGGCTATCTAGCATCGACTTAAACCCCTCTGAAATGTAGCTTGGGAACAGCTGTGGGATAGGGACCATTCCCAATGGGCAGATTGCATGGATCTAACCTGCTCTGCAAGCAAAATGGGTGTACTAGCAGGGACAGGTTGGTCCATACACAGCTCCCACCAGCCACAGCACATGCAACAAAGCCTATTTTTTGTCACTATTGAGGGCTGTTTGCTGTTGACTTCATTCTGTTAACTTGTTTTAGAAAGAGAGAAAGAAGTAGGGAAATCTTAGGCTTCCAAAAATTTTTTGTCTATAAATTAGTTATAAAGCTGTTGAATAGCTTATCACCAAAAGTAAGTTATTTATTTAAAGGCTACAATGATTTTGTTAGCTGGTTTTGCTTCCCTTGTTTTGAAGAAGCGTGTTGGTTAGGATCTGAGTGAAGGAAAGAGTAAGCTGTAACAGCAATAATAGAACCATGGTAATTGAATGGTGTGGAAGTAAGTTTGTAAGAGTGTGATTCCTGTAGTCCATACAATTTAACATGATTAATAAAAATGTAGAGTACAAAAAGTATGAAAAGTATGAAAAGAGTAGGTTATCAAAATTTTTCCCAATGTAAGTAATTACTTCTTTTGGCACCAAGCTCTCAGGCAAGATAACAACCTAAGGGGCTCACAGAACACTGAATTTAGCAATAAAGAGCATTAAATGTAATCTGCATTTCTACTAACTTTACCTGAAATCCGGCACGAACAAGTAAAAGTAATGATTATATTGACCAGGCCCTATTTTACCTTTTGGAATAGGATGGCTAAGACTTTGCTGAGCCAGTCCAGACCCATTACTGAGCGATACCTCACAAGTTGAATAAGCTAGCGAAAACATATTCCATCATAACTGCTAGATGTAACAGGTGACCTTACATGCACAGGATGAGGTAGCAGGCGTATGAAATTAGTGTCACTGTCAAGCTGTTTGTAATTCAAGCCCTCCGCCTGGGGGCCCAGATTTGCAAATGGGCACATAATCAAATAGAAAGGAGGCAAAGGCAGGGGGTAGGAAAAAGGGTAAATAGCCCTTTTTTCCTGTCACTTCTGCCATGGGTCCTCCACAGCTCCTCTGCTCCAGGCTGACTGGAGAATTAGGAGTCCAACATCTGTGCGATGTGATGCAAAGCTGTACCTGTGCCACTGCTGTGCAAGGCACAGAGAATGCCAGCTGCCCAGCTGCTCTACTTCAGGTGAGCCAGGAAAAGCCAAGAAAAAGAAATAATCCAAAGTGTGATAAGCCAGGTAGTGTATGTCAGGGAACAGGATTGTCTTGCTGGGCACTAGCTGTGCTGCGTGACATGTCATTTGGTTATCTGGTCTCTGTTTCTTGGACAAATCTTCCAGGAATCAAAGACTGTCCACCAGGCTAATTTTTTTTTACTAGACTTTTCATCGCTCTGCTGAAAGCTGACAAGCACATAAGTATTTACTCTTGTCGAAGTCATGCTATTCAAATTACACTACCTCTCGTGAAGATAAAGCAAATTGTGAGGGGGCAGATTCACTCATGATACTTCTGTTGCCTGATACTATTTGCTAATAGACAAAATACAGCATGTCTTTGAACAAAGCTTAAAAACAAAAATTAAAAAAATGAAAACCAGCAGAAAATAGTCTTTGTGCTGTTTAAAGAAGCATCAAGTGTTTTAACTTTGGGATCTGCAAATCAAAATTACTTCAGGTCTTGCATGTATGTGTATCATTTTAGATAAGGGAATGAATCATGGGTCATATCCGTAAATATCAATAGCAAGACTGTTGCATTGTTTTAAGGCAGGCGAAGCACTAGTTTAAGTCTAAGAGCTGTTTTAGTGCTTATTTTCTGTGGTACAAACTCTGCATTTACAATCCTTCCTCCACCCTCTGCTATTCATTCACACAGTTATATATTTTAGCAATATTTATCTCATCTTTTAAATTTTTTATTTAGATAATTTTTTAAATTCCCTCTGGAATGTTCAGTCTTGGCATTTTCAGTGATGCAAGGGGAAATTTGTGGCCTATTTCCAAGATTCAGGCACTAAACATGATGCTGAGCCTTGTGTTTGTTTTTTTTTTTTTTTTCACATGACTTTCCAGAAAAGTGCATGTTTTTTTTCCCTTATATATTTTACTACTCCCATGCCCATTGTCTTTATGGATGGAGAAGCTTGCTCTGCTGCCAGAAACACCATTGGGGCTACATTTCCTATTGGGCTTTGTTCATTCTCCAGCCTCCTCCCCCCAACCTCCCAGCCTTCAGTAAAATACACTTCAGTGTTTGGGATTTCCCATTCATCCTGATTAAAACAAAGCCAGCAAAGTTTCCCCCACCAAACTGTGCGCCTGTTTTGAAGAGGCAGCAGCCACCGGCTCTGGTTTTGTGGGGGATGAAAAGAGGGCATCGCAGCTGTAAGGCAGCGCAGACGTGTGAAATGGGTTTCACACGCTGCTCAGCTACCAGTGGGGTGGCCATGTATGATTCAGTTTGCACTAAGTCAAGAAAAGGAAAAGCCTTCAAAGACACGCCAGCCATCACCTCTTACAAACCCTAAGTACCCCCTTTGACTGCTGCTGCTTTGCTGAAAATAACACATTTAGTCATTTGTCATAATTATAAGAGTCTCAGTGACAAGGAATGCGGGTCCGCCTTTTAGCGCTGCCAGGCCTGTGATAATGCAGCCAGCGGGGGATGGCTGCTGCCAGCAAACTGCGGTCGCCGTGCCAGCGATGCTCCTGCCGAAAGGTCATGCGTGACCTCTGCAAGCAGTTCATCCCAGATGATTGATTGGCTCGCAGCAAAACTAATAATTACGTAGCTCTTCACTGCCATTCATCTTCGTAACATGAAGTTCATCCTGGTGTGAAGGATCCAGGTCAGGCAGGAGTAAACTGTTGAGCCAGAAGCCTACTAAAGTCCCAAAGATGCAACTCAAAACTGTTTCAGCTCCACCCCCCCACTCCACCCCTATTTAACTTCTTGCTTTCTGCAGGTATTTCCCAAAGACAAATGAACAGTGTAATCTTCTGCATTCATATGTATTATTTCAATATTTCCATTTTGTATTTCTAAGCGTAATCTACAAAACGTAACCAAACCTATTCTGTTTGCTTTCTCCAGACACTCTCAGTGTGCACATGTTACTGTTATAGCATGTTTCTGTGACTCATAGATCTCTATTTTTTTTTACAAATATCCATTTAAACACCTTTTTAATAAGAAGAACTTAAATATACTTTTCCAATCCCTGTCAGTTACCTAGGCTCCTCAAGGTTTTTGCAGCAAACATTTCTTTCTCACACATAGAAAAGACCTTCTTCCCCCACTCAAACAAATTCAGAGCCCTTCAGAAGTGTGAGTGCAGACTCCTGCAGGGATTGCTGCACTTGCCAGAAAACCTCATCAGGAAAACATACGCACCATGTAAATATGTGGAGGCACACGTCAAGGCAGCAGAAGTGAAAACTTTCTGCTGAGGGTGTGTGTGAAGTGTACCTCTTTAACCTGGAGCTATCTCTAGATGCCCATGGAACGAGTGAAAGAATGGAAGTAAAATAGCTTGAATTTCTACATTTCCCCCCACCCCAGCCAGCAAGCTAGCACCTATCAACAGAGGCTTTGTTTTCCAGTGGAGTATCAGTGAACATCCTGAACTTGCACTTGGGAGCAGTAACACGAGATAAAAATTGTGTATACACAAACACTTCTAGAGTTAATTCTAAACACAGGACACAGTCACCACATGCTGAGATGCTAGGAGACCTGTTTGCTTTAAGCTGATGTCCCTTGGTCTTTTATGCCAAAGCAACAAGGTCGTTGGCTGCCAGGGTGTTCCATTCCTCTGCACCCTACACACTAAGATGTATTAAAAATATGTATATCCAAACTAAGGAAGAAAAGAGTCCTAGCAAACCCTTTGTGTTTCTGGGATTCAGCTTACATACATATACCTTAGCATGTCTTAATGAGGAGGCAGATGTGTTCTGGACAGCTGAACACTTCTGACAGCCTAATAACTTTTAGGTTATCACCTCTGATCAGTAAGACAGAAATATCACATTTGAATGTTTATTTACTTGAAATATTCACATCTGAATCTCTCATTTAGCAAGTAGGGAGCAGGCTCTGATGTTTGCTCTCTTACTGTGGAAACTCTTCCAACTGTACTTACAAATCTTCAGTTAGTGAAATTTGTTGGTAATAATCTAGTACTGAGTAGCATCTTCTTCTGAGAATAGTCAGTTAAATTAGCCTGCTTGTGAAACAAGACCTTGGCTTACACAGGTAAACATTTCGGACTTAGAAACTGTGTTACTGATAACTTGGGGGCTAAATCCTTATGGCTCTACTTGGTTTTTTGTGTAGCCTATTTCTTTGTCCAAACTGCTGTTACATTCACAAGGAGCATCCTTAAAATGTCTGAAGCCAGGACCCCAAGATCTTGCCAAATGCTAGGAATATCTCTTAAGATGCTACCAGACAAGCAGCCTTAAGTGAAACACACAAAGACCAAAGAACGAGCTGTCTTTGTTCACTATAGCAAAACTGCAGTCTGCTCAGACTGTCAAAGGATCCAGCTTTACCCTCCCAAGTTTGTTTTGTTTTGCTGATTGCACTACTTTCTTGTAGCTCATCTACAGTGAATAAAACTTTCTTTTAATTTAAAAAGAGGTCTCGTGCTCTACTTTTACTGCAAGGAAAACAACTGATTTCCCCTCCCCCTAGCAAAAGCCAGCGCAGGAACCCAGTTCCTGGCAGCTGCTGCTGACTTTAAGCACCATATATAAGGTATTAAACCACCCACTTTATGTTCTAATAACATTAACAGTCTCACATGAACCAGGACATTCAGGTTAAAGCTAAAATTCTCTCCTTAAGTCACCACATTGTGTCTAGGTACAGTATTGCAGCACTTAATCAGGGGGCCTCAGAGCAGTGGGGGGTTCATACCATATGTGCTATAATACCTAAGCTCAGCGGGGTGAGTTAAGGACAGAGTTTTAGACTTAACTCTGAATTTCTTAGGTTCTGCTAGTCCCATGCTTAATGTTTTTGAAACAAACAAACAAACAAAAAAACACAAAAAAAACCAACCCAAAGCAGTCTATGTGTCCGGGGAGTTACCTTCCTCTTAAAAAAAACCAACAAACCAACAACAGAAAATGTGTTGTGAAGGACAGTGCACAAACGAGGGTGATTTCTCAAGAAAAGATGAAAGTAGGTATCCAATGCCAACCATCTACAACGACAATGTGGGCATGCTGATATTCTACAAGCATTTATGCAACTTTCAAACACATTAACTTAATTCAGATGTCTAATAAGCTATATTAAAAAATACTTTTCCAACATTAACTTTATAGTTCTTAAAGCCATTTAATTATATTGTGTTTGATTTCTTAGCATCTTCCGGAACACAGCCTAGAGTTAAGATAGTACTGCAAAACACACTCTCTAATGAGACGCTTACAGTTTAAAAATCAATATTATTTGTGCTAGATTTTTACTTCTTCTTGGCATCCCTGTTAGTAAATATGCATTTTCTATGTATTAAACAAGCTTCAGATTCAAAATTGATCCTCATAGAAACCCCATAAAACAATCTGCAAGAAGATGAGAAGACTAAATTTGTCAGTGTAACACTGAATTTTTCTAGGGTAGCTCTATGCACACCTTGTGGCATTGGGGAAAGACCAAAAACCAGACCCTTTGTTTCTTCTAATGTAACAGCAGATAAAAGATATTTAAACATACAGCACCTGCACATCCTCAAATCTAAAAAGAACAATAACCAAAGTTGAACCAAAACATACAGCTAGTATTAGTTTCTGGAAACAACACTTCTGCAAAGTACATCTTGTCTGTGTTTAGGGTGATTTTCTATTGTTTGCTAAACAGTTTTCAGTCCCATCTAGGAGCCTATATTTGTACAGCGAAGTGGCAAAGTAAATTTCCACAGTACATACTACTTACCTTCTCCTCAAAAGAAATTCACTGGCCTTTGAGTCAAGATCCATTTTCACAAATAGAGGGTAGATCCTTTGCTAGAATTATTTATTACGGCTGCATCATCTGCAAGTGAAATCAAATGAACATAAAATGAGCAACATCCAGGGACTGCTACCCTTCTCTCACTAAGGCAGGCTTGGTGGAAGGTCTGATATAATATATCGTACCTTGGTGAAAAACCATCAACTCACCTGATGATTTTTAATGCGGGAAAGCAGCAAGGTCTAGAGGGAATGTTTGAGACAGGCACGTGAAACATACCCTCAAGAGTAACCCTCAGTGAAAACACAAGTTCACCTCTTCAGAGAAAAGCTCATTAAAAACTGGCAGATCTCAGTGGTTTTATTGCAAACCAATCAACCTGAACCTGTAAAAGAGTCTGACCTCACCCAGATTCATGGGTCTTCTATTTTTGACTTTACCTGCTACTGATAAGAATTGATTTCAAAGGTTCTAAACTTAGCTCTGCTCATCAAAGGATGGTTATAGCATGTCTTGGCAATGTTGCAGTTTTACACGTTTTGCTTTTCTGTGTGTGTTCTCTAATTGGAAAAGTGTAACCCTTAAATCCAGGCATCGGTGACTGAGTTAACGCTCCTCTTGGAGGAGTGCTTGGAAATTGACTTCCTCATAAGTGAGGTTGTTTCCCTCAAATGCAGGTGGAAACCAGAGTGTAGTTCTCATAAAGTTAACAAGGTCACTTTGCTGGGCTCAGGCCTCATGTAATTTAAGTCACCTATTGCCAATGAAGGTAGGTAACATATTCTGTCACTACAGATCACTCCTCTGAAACCAGAGCAGTGATCGTTAGCAGTATTAACCCACCAAAACCCAAAGGACTGAAAATGTCCTAAACAATCAAAACCAGAAGAAATTTTAAAAAAATCATCTAAATGCTTGTTTAGAGGTGTAATTAAATGAAAGTGTACGGTGGGAAATAATTCTATGCTTTTCCATCTAAACGCATACATAGCAACATCAACACAGGCAGGGAGTACCAAAACCACAGACATCACACTAAGTTACTAATCCAGAAAGAAGGTACCCCTTTGTCTTGTTTTTATCTTTAACACCTTTTAGCTTCTTTTCCTCACATGTCTACTCTCCCTGCTTTTAGCCTGGAAGAAGCTGTGAACTGGTAAAAGGAGTTTGTGCTCATAAAGGTTTGATGACTCCACCATCTGGCTGGGAACACTCATAAAGGAAGCCCTGCAGAGGTTAAGGAGGTCAGAGGCTGCACAAGCTAGGGCTGAGGTGGTTCGCAGCACTCCTCTAACTAGCACCCAAATTTTATCCAACTGGTTGTAAGGTGCTCTCACCAACCTCCAAAGAAAAGCATCACCATGGTCTGCTGACAAACATGACTTCTTTCTCTTGCTCATTTTTGTAATTCTGTGGAAATTTAAAGGCAATGTCTCTGCCTGTGTCCTATTGTAATCAATTCCATCCTCTCCCAGTGCTCAGCTCATTAACAAGTGACCTGAAGGCAGGGGAAAAAACCCACAACTTTTGTATAATGGAGCCTTGCTGTGTAGAGACTATAAAAGTAAACAGGCCTGGTTCACGTAATAATAAAAAAAAAAAAAACAAAAACCCAAACCCCCAAAAACTGAAGAGATGAAGAAAAAATGCAAAAAATACTCTTAAACACTTAAGATACCTGATGTCAGAAATTAGGTACATGACAGATACCTGTTCTTGCATTTGCAAATTATTTTTCCCTTCTATAAGTGTTATCTAGATGTATAACTGTTTACATGACAATTCTGTGCTATGTGCCCCCAAACCATATTATTTAAAACCCTTACACACAAGGTTACAGTCTTCTGCTGTACTGACTGCTCTGGCAGCAGATAAGTACCCAGCATCAGGTTTATGAATTGCAGGCTTCATTAGTCTTAAAATGGTAACAAAGGAAGATGCGTCCTAAAAAGTGTCATCCTTCATCTGAGAGGGTAGTGCCTGAACACATTAGGAATCTATATGCTCAATTAACCACTGGCAGGCTCATTTTTTCTGTGCCTCTCACTCAGTTTCTCCCCCCATCCCTTCTCCTAAGCACTACACACTTCCTTCTGACTGAATCCTTCAGCCCTTCTATAGATAGCCCTGACTGTATGCAAACGCTCAACTACAGGGAAGCTTGAGGGATCACTTTTGGCTGTTACTTGTTCTCTCTCTACCAATTTCCAGTGAATGGCCAAAGAATGCTACTGCTATGTTTTGCTTTTGATTACCAAAAGGGAATACATTCAGATCATTTGCCATTAAGAGTTAGTTCAGAAATTCAAAATCTGTCTTGGAAATTAACATAGTTTGGTGCTTAAACTGTAATTTGTATTCGTAGCTCTTGAGATCGAGAACACTTTCTGAAGAAGCAAAGTATGCTTCTTTTACATAAAAAATAATATTTTTATCAGTCTGATATCAGCTTGTGAATCTAATATTTTAATCAGTCCATGATTTTGTTTGTTGTTTTTCTTTATTTTTTCCCCATTATTTAAATATATATTTAATTATATGAGTAAACTTACTGAAATACTTTCAGCAGTAAAAATTTTAGGTGGAAGGAATAAAGAGGGGGGAAAAAACAAAATAAGAAGGAAAGTTAACAGGTAGGAAACACAACCAATCAGAACAGAAAGCCAGTGTCCTAAATGGTTAATCCTCCATAACTATTAGCATACACATGATTAACTGTATAGTAGACCTTATTAAGTGTGTCTGTACATTATGCTAATCCCTGCATGCTGATTGGCTGACCTGATTAATGGTACACGAGGTTTTGTACAGTGATGGAAGGATGATGTGCTGGTCTCACAGCCTCTCTGCAAAGAAAACTGTGGAAAATAAGGGAGCAGTGTGCACCTAGTTACCCAATGCACAGCAAAAAGAGCAGACAAGAGGGAGAGGTCGTGCTGCTTGTGTCTGAACATAAAGTTTGAGACATGAAGTTTAAGAGAATGAAATTGCTTTTACAGTTTTGCATCCTAAAAATTAAGTCTGTTTTTTGGATGCAGGTGAGATATTTACTTATTCTAGAGTTTGTCTGTGCTTCAACCTGTATATATCCCAGCACAAATACGCATGGGAACCTACCACAAGAAATTTCAAGCACTCTGCGCTAGCTGTCTTTAAAGATCTTTCCAGAAAACTGCATAAAACTAGTCTTGTGCTTCTATATCTTGCTGAATGCACAGAATATGTAATTTTCAACCACACTTGTAATTGCAACTATTTTCAGATAGTTTTTAGGGACTGATTCAAAGTATTTCTGAAGACTCTAGAGGATACGAAGTCTCTAGAGGAGACTTCAGCAATGTTTTTGGGACTTGGTGGTTAAGTGCTCTAAAGATAAGCACTTGAAAATGCAATTCATTGATGCTTCCACCCTGACTGCTTGCAAAAACAGATGATGCATATTTAGCTATACACTCCTGCTTGTTATTGAGTTATTGACAGTGAAAGTCAGCAGTCTTATTAAGCTGAAAGGACTTGCTAAATGGCTTCAATAGAAGCTTAATGTTTAGACAAAGAAGTTCAAACAGACCCATGCTTTGTCTCTTTCTCCACCAAACACACCCTGGTCTACATATGTAGGAATATAGCATAAAAAAAGGTAAAAATGCAGGTTCATATCAGTGTAAAAATGCAAACTGTCTAGAAAGTCTGTGTACTATTGAAACACACCATCTATTTTAGGTCAGGTACACAAACTTTTTTAGCCACATACATTTATCCAGAGCAACTTTGGAGGATTAAATCTCTGGCCTTTAAAGTGCTGAATAGCTTTTCTTGAGTTACTTGAATGAGGTATTCATGTGAGGTCAATCTAGTTATAACGGGTCAAATTTACCAGCTGCTGTTGGCACGAGGTTGGTCTGTAGCAGTAAGTCCAGAATTGTTCCAACAAAATGAGGTTCCCACTAAGAAATATAGAAAAGTTGGGCTGTTAGTACTCTTCTTGTCCTTCCCTGGGTGAAATCCTTCATAGCCTGTAACTGAACACCTGTGGAAACCTGTGTTCATTGAACACTGGCAGTATTGGTGTGAGAGACTGACTTAGCCCTTCTGTTTAATCTTATGATGCTAGTCATGGCATCATGTCTGTACGTATCTGTTTTACACAAAGATAACCAAGAGAGAATCCAAACCACTAATGGTGTGTGTGACAATGATACTTCTGAGGTATTTTTAATTGGTTAGATTTTATTAAGTTAAGCTGTTATTATTCTTATTTAGTTCTGGTAATTAATTTTATTTTTTTTTTTAATGATTCAAGGGATGTTTATTTTCGCTATTAGTAATAGGTTCCTAGATGCTTGGGCTAGCTATGTAATGTAACAGAATAGTAACTGTCTCACAGTGAGGAAAGAGCTGTCTAGACCCACCCAATATGAAATGCTGGAGAAGAAGGTATGTCTTAAACAGGTCTTCCTGGCAAATGGAGATTTAACTTGGGTGGAAGTGCTTTTTTTCCTTCTTGGGGTCTGCAGCCCAGAAACTTTAATTAAAGGTAGTTTTATGCATCTGCTGCTTGCACAGAACAAGCTCATTCTTTTAAAGCATGGTAGTGATGGAAGGGTGGTGGTAGCATCATTTTCACTTGCATGGGTAACAGATCCTTTTAAAAAAAGTGAAACACAATGTTCTTTAAAGAATTTTTTTAAAACCTCAATTGTTTATTAAGGGTTAGGAAAGCAGCAGATAGGGGGAAAAGGGCAATTTTCTTCCTCTTTCACAAGTATTTCCCTACTTAAGCCTTTTGCCTTAGACTCATTAAAGTGTCATCTCAGATACTGAGATATGATCTATTTTGTGTACTTTTGATCAGAACCTCTTATTTAGAATAGGGCAGAGGCTGGTTTGAGTCCCACCAAAGCCTAAGAAGCTTAAAGTGCACATCTTTCACCTCTTCAGGGTTTAATACTTTGTGGAGGAGTGAAAAGGAATATCTTTTCTGTGAATGCTATATGACTACACAGTGAGTAATACACTGAGTCTGAGAGAAGAAGCAAAGTCATGGTCAAGTGTTTTCTTCTAGGAAAGGTCTGCATTCCTGGGATCACTTTTGTACACTGCCAAATGACTGCTTGACCTTAAGGTGTAAGCCAGGGACCAAGATGCTCAGGTTGTCATCACCTGGGCCTGAAGCTGAACTCCAGGCAGGTAAGAATTTCTCTGAACACCTTGTGAGTCCAGATGTCTCCTAGTTTGATAATAGCTGAGTATCTAGGACCCAGAAGCCCCACTTCACTTTACTTTGGATGTCCAAGCCACTGCCCCTTTCTAGTAACAGATATTCATTCAGGTCACAAAATGCAGGAAACAAAAAAACATTCACATATCTCTAAGGAATTCCCTTGTAGCGTCAGGGAAGAACACAACTTTATTTGACTTCATACTGGATAAAGTTACCTTTACCAGTATACCAAGCCCACCAGGGCATGCTGTCAGTAAAATTCCAAATTCCTGTGAATTCCAGCTTCTGCTAAGTGAACTAATTGCCAATGTCTTGCAAAAATGTTAAGGCTGATTAGTAGAAATATTTGATAAACAACTACTTAATTTAAGGAAACACTATTTTAAAGCTAACATCCAGAGATGTGCAAATCCTGTTTCTTTTTCAGTTTCCTTCAAAAAAGGTGCAACAGTTTGTAACCCTGCTGTTTGTCAGATAAAGGTGCAAAAGTTACATTTTGAGGTGTTTTTTTTAAGGATAGAGTTGATTCTTGTCAAAGAAGAGAAGCAGATTAACTCAATGTGCATCTGATATGGTTACAGAAGTCAAACTGTAATTTCCTTTGAGACGTGTGGCATGGAACAGGCATAGATTCATTTTGAATGTGATATTCTGTTTATTAACACAGAAAGAGAGTTCATGAGATAGGAATAGGCATATGATTTGATTTTATCCAAAGTTTCTATGAAGTGGCCAATGCTTTCTCTGTGTGACTTGTAGGGTTTTTATGTGTTCAAGTAGAAGCACTGCTTTGAATGGATACAGCAAGTACGGTTGATGCAGGTATGAGCAAAGGGTTCTCAGACAGTAATTTACTAAAGAAAAGTCTCCCTCTCTTTGCTTGAAAATATCCCAGGCAGGTTATTAGTTTGCAAAATGTATTAATCTACTGCTTACAGTTCTCTAATCATTACCATTTCAAAGTCTTTACTCTGTGGTTTAATCACAGTTATTGAAAGTTTATCTGAGTAGCAAGTAAGTAGCTCGGCACTCTTCAGTAAAGGAAGAGGCACCAACATGGTTCTGCTGCAAACACCTCAAGGAACTGTTGTGTGCATTTTACACATGCACAGCTAATACTGCAAGTAACTTCCAGTATATTTGTTTCTAAACCATCAAGATTTGGCTTTGCAGCTTTTTAACTGTGGTTTTACTTATGTCTAAGGAGTTGTTTAAAGCTTAAAATCAAAGTTTTAGTTGAAAGTAGTAAACCAATCACTCAGTTTGTTATCTATGCACATTTCCAACACTCCACCAGTCCTCTGGGAAAACATGGTAAGCCAACAGTCTTCAAGTATATCCCAAAGGAATTTCACTGACTTCTGTACTTATGTTGTGGTTTTATCACCCAGTTACTTCTCTACTTCTGAGGTGAAACTTTGTTTTAAAACACCTTTTTGTGATCCAAGGAGAAGAAACCAAGGGATGAAAACTCCAAAGCCAAAGATACCTTACAAGGAATGCCTTCAGGCCAGTGCCCTGGTGTTTAACCCTGGGATTCATTTGCTCAGATATTTCATAGAATCATAGAATAGTTAGGGTTGGAAAGGACCTTAAGATCATCCAGTTCCAACCCCCCTGCCATGGGCAACGACACCTCACACTAAACCATGTCACTCAAGGCTATGTCCCACCTGGCCTTGAACACTGCCAGGGATGGTGCATTCACAACTTCCCTGGACAACCCATTCCAGTGCCTCACCACCCTTAAAGAATTTCCTTATATCCAATCTAAACTTCCCCTATTTAAGCTTGAACCCGTTACTCCTTGTCCTAACACTACAGTCCCTAATGAAGAGTCCCTTTCCAGCATCCCTGTAGCCCCCCTTCAGATACTGGAAGGCTGCTATGAAGTCTCTGTGCAGCCTTCTCTTCTCCAGGCTGAACAGCCCCAACTTTCTCATCCTATCTTCATACGGGAGCTGCTCCAGTCCCCTC
>JAOEHY010030613.1:0-29588 GCA_025447955.1 Psilopsiagon aurifrons | reverse complement strand
AAAAAAAAAATAAAAAAAAAAATAAAAAAAAATAAATGGCCTGAATCTTAACTGTTTGGATTTTTTTTTTGCAATAAGGCACCTATTCCTGTCTTCTGTGACATTTATAAGCACTGCTTCTATAGATAATGTGCCTGAGAACCAGATGCCTGTAGTTAGGCGCTTAAAAGTTAGGACTTAAGGTAGGACATCTTTCCCCTCTTCAATGGAATTTGAGAAGGTTTCTGTGTAAGAGCTGGGTGCTCCACCAGCCCCTGAGCAGTTTTCATGTGGCATGGGACCCTTACAGTAATGATGGTGAATCAGAATGTGTAAGACAGTACCATTCCCAAAAATCTATAAATTCTACTGGAGCCTTTGTTTCCTTGCAAACGGTTCAGTCTTTGAATGGAATAGGATTACACCTGTTTACATGAATAGTAAATCTGCCCTGAATCAGCTTGCATTTACAGCAGTCTTCTGGTTTTAGTGACTCAAAATAATATTTAATGTGCTCTGTTAGCCTCTGGTTGTAATGAAGACACCTGTTCAGTAGGGTCAGATGAACCATGTCTAGTTCACTTGACACAAAAGACATGGCAAGTTATAAATGGCAGCCTACACCTTACTATAATGAATGTGATCATGCCCAGAGAAAAAAGATGGAATGAAGAGTAAGTTTTGAGAGGTGCATTTAGTTTTCACACAATATATATTTAAATTAAATGAGGAGTGCAATCTGAGCAGGATTTCTGCTATTACCTAGATGTATGGTAATTGTGAGTTTGGCTTAGTCTTTAAATCTAGAGAGAATAATACAAATGGAAATAATTCCAGTTGGCCTTTTTGTTCCAAAGAATGAAAAAGAAAAGGAAAATCAAATATTTGATGGTGCTGATAGTTGCTTGCTTTCTGGACAAGGAGCAGCATCTAATTTCCATTTTTATGTCCCTCGCAGGGATAATATTTTCAAGCTTCACCACATAAAAAGAGTCAGAATAGTTTCTCACTTACTAAGCAGCACTTCTAGGTTTCTTATGAAAAACTGTGAGCTTTTAACATCCATAATCTGATGTCCTGCCAGAGTTTGCCCAGGGAGTGGAGCAGGAGTGCATTTGATGTTGCAACTTGAAAGGTGGATGGTCGTGTGGCCCATGTGTTCTGAGTTAGCAAATATTGGCAATAAGGGCCACAATGTCTACAGTTGGCTAATAAATACTTCACTCCTCGCATGCCCCAAATAAAGGAATAGGGTTGGGTTAGTCAAGCTGTTCTTACCTTTATTAATGCGGATACTATCAGTGACAGTCCAAATAGAAATGTCAGGTATTTCCTACACTGGGGGGACAGCCTTTATTTATTATGCATATGTATCACTGATTCACAGTATGCACTTAGTCTAGAGAGAACCAGGACCCAGTGTTTATGCCCACAGTTTCCTACCATTTCACCATAGGTTTAGTCTAGTCATTATGTGATTGCACACATAACCTGCAAAGGTATGCCAGAATATTCATCCAGATCAGAAAGGAGAAAAGGGTGAAAACACTAGCTTACTCAAGAAAAAAAATAAGCCTCTTCTTTTTAATAGGGCAATTCAGTTCCAAACTCTGAGGTGCGGCAATAATTATTTGTAGGTACTTAGAAAAATTCATAGGAAAAAAACAAAACAAAATAAAACCCCAATTAACTTGTTTCTCTTTTGTTTCCCTTGGATTTCTCATTAAACAGAAACAAAAAAGACGCATTTCTTTTACTTCAATTCATGTCAGAAATTAACCGATAATATTAACAATGAAGATGATAGTTCTAGCAATTACGTATCATCAGTTGCAGCAGGTAACTGGTACAGTTGGTATTAGGCTTTTCAGTCTTTTCCTAAATGCATAGAATCTGTCTTTGGCTAAACACGAGAAGTGAAATTTAAAAAGTAGATGGGGAGAAACTTTTAGAAAAGGCTGGTAGCCAGCACTTTCCCCATAATTGAAGCCTCTTAATTCAGTCAGTAGCAAAGCCTGCTTAATATAGTGGGAATGGATTGGGTTTACCCCTTAAGATTTGTTCCCCTTCCCACCTTTTTAACTATCTCCAGGCCTGTCTACCCTTATTCCACTGAACAAATAATGTTCAGTGCAGTATAGTAATCCACTATATCCACTGGAAGATCATTGTAAAGAGAAATGCTAAGTGCTGGTCTGTAAATGACCAGGAACATAAAGTATAGCATAGCAGTATAAAGTGCTGACATGATGTCATCTGGAAATATAAAATAATAATGGAAAAAGGGAAAATTTCTGGTAGATGTTTCGTTCTGGTATGAGGTCTTAGAATTTTTCCTAATGTCATTAAATTATGAACAGCCATGGCTATTTCTGTTTCTTGATTTGAGAAAATTCCCTCTTACATAGCAAAGGATTAGTTATTTTTTTTAGGGGCTGACTGTGCAAGTTGTCTAAGGAAAGGGGAAGGAAAAGCAAATCTTACAGGTGCTCCAATATTATGTTAATGGTTCTGTAGAGGCTTTGGTAGTATATAGCTTTCTACTATCCAAACATATTTGTAGGATTTAGCACTAAACAAATTCAGTAAATATTTTTGTCAATCTTCTAATTATTTCTTCCTTCAGATGAAACACAAATAGAGCAAGCTGCAGATTAAGGTGCTTCTGAAAGCTCTGATCCTCTGGCATCAGACTCAGGAATTTTATGTGTGTGTTTTTTCATGACAACAAAAAAACACTGAATTTGTATCACTTTTTCTTTCATACTTCATGAAAAATCCTTTTAATATGGTACTGGTATAGTTCCAAAGAAAGCCTCTGCCTACTGTCTCTTAAACTATTCAATTAGCAGTCTTTTCTCAGTGGCATAATGTTTGTTGGAGAGGAGATAAGAAAGAGAAAGGGCTTCTTTTCAAGATTGCTTATTGTGAAGGAAAAATAAAGCAGTAAAACAGAACACAAAAAATGAAAATTGCTGTATAGTTTAATATTTTGTAAAAATTATTTTCTGTTCTCCTTCTACAAATTTATGATAGCAGTACTTCTGTCTGCTTGTACCTGATTTATCATGACAGATTATATTGCAGCAAGCAGACTATATACCCTTTGACCTTGAAGACCCCTACTATACTGCTATGAATTCTGGTTTCTTAAAAGCGAGGAGTGAAGATGCCTTTTCACTTAGATAATTACTGAGCTCAAATACCTAGCAAAATGAGATTTTGGTATTTTTATTCTGCTTTCTGTTAGCAGATGATATTTTGTCATTCTGCATTTATGTGGAAAAATATTTGGAATATTTTGCATCTCTGTCTTAATGTGTGTGTCTGCAGCTAAATGTTATTTTCAGCTCAAATATGTGGACTATGTTAACAGAGCTTTTTCATGCCAGTGTTTGCTGAGCTGTGAAAAATGTGAAATTCTCAGTGCAGTTTCTTTCAGAACCTGAATTTTTGAGTGTTTTGGCTTTGTGTCAAACAAAGAACTGCTATGTGGTGAAAACCTGGAAAGATACCGTGTGAAACAAGGAAGCCTCATTTCTTGCAAACATGTATCCTACATTCACATTATATTCACAAGACAGGAGACCTGGAACCAAAGTTTCACTCATGCCTAGGACTTCTTTGCCGACCAATCCATGAGATGGTGTCAGCAGAATCCAAAAGCCCCTAAAAAAACAGCTAAAATATACTGGTTTGTGAAACAGAACTTAATGTTGAACTGTCAAGCTTTCCTTCAGTAGGGACAGTGGTTTCCTCTCAAGCTGCTGATTTTCATTGTTCTTGAACTTTGTATCTTTGAGACTTCTACTGCTTGTTGAATTGAAGTTGATGAGTGGATCCAAAAGTCTCGATGTTGTGGGAAGGGCTGGGTTGTTTCCAAAACAAGAAGGAAAAAAACCCAACCAAACAAAAAAAACCAGCATCATAAAGAGCATTGTGTTTAGTGAAAAAGGGAATTAGTGATGTAGTTGAAAGGAGCATGGTAAGCAGTTCACATATTTTTTTCTGTAGAGAAGAGTATTTTGGTCTCTA
Source organism: Psilopsiagon aurifrons (assembly GCA_025447955.1). Classification (NCBI taxonomy): domain Eukaryota; kingdom Metazoa; phylum Chordata; class Aves; order Psittaciformes; family Psittacidae; genus Psilopsiagon; species Psilopsiagon aurifrons. Next base: position 25,574 of record JAOEHY010030613.1, on the reverse strand, counting down.
AAACCTTCAAAATCATACTTTTCAAAACCATATCCCGCATAGAAGATACAAAAATTTTATCTGGTAAACACTGGTTTTAGAAATACTCTGTTAAATAAAGGGTTCAGCATCATGGAGTTTTCACCTTCTGTTCTTTAATGGGATTCTGAAATTCTTCCATCTATTTAATTAAGCTTGCTCAGCTCTAAGCCTGTTTAATCACAGGCAACTTAGGTTAATGTACACCTCATCCACTGATGAGCCAAAATGTCATGGCCACTTTATTTTCCTTTGTGGTGAAGATATTTAAGAGCCTCTTCAACTAAGAATAAAAATAAATAAATTATACATATCTCTACTGAGTGAGCTAAATTGTGCCTTAGAGCGAGCAGCGAAACTCCAGCTAAAGGAGTGCTGACTTTGATCCACAGGGATAGATCCTGTGCAGAGATAGTGGAGGGAGGAATAATGTAATAATACAGTAGGTGTATCATTAGTGTAAATTAGTGTATCATTTTTGTAAAAGTGTACAGAATGTTTCCACCACAGAAGCACATCTGAAGAAGGCAGTGAGAATAAGTTATGCAGTTCAATTTTCTCAATACTGAATTGCAGAAACCTTTTGTAAAAGAAGAAGACATTTAAATTTATAGGTTGCTTCTGTCACATTCAGGGTACCAAAACAAGGACCAAATAATGGCAACTAAATGAAATAACATCTTGGAATTGAACCATAGAACTGCATTGATTATGATAATGTCTTTATACGACAATTGACTAGGCAGTATTTAAAGCTGTAAGCAAGAAGTTTCCATTTGTTATCCTGTGAAGATGAAGATTCATAGGTTTTTTTACTAAGGCCTTGCATTTTTTGTAATAATACCTTAAACCATCCAGACTTCTGTATTCAGTATCAAGATGAGTATCAAAAACAAAACAAAGAATCAACAAAAGTATTTTTTACTTGGAATTATCCTTTCAATAAAGATTACTTTAAAATGAAAACGAGAACAAAATCCAAACAAAACAGAAATATATATATTGCATTTATTGTAAGTAGTGAAAATACCAAGATTAATGTATATAAACTAAGATTTTACGTGTAAAACTTTCATATGGTCAGTAGTCAAAAAAAAAAGGCAATATAGGGGATATTAAGAACACAAAGGAGCAGGAGTTTAGTGAAACCATCTATGGAAGTGTCCATGATTCTAATGCAGGCTCAGAAGTTGATTCCTATTTTTTGCTTGAAGCATTCAGCCAGTGCAGCGTGAAACAGTGAAGCAGGTCGAATTCCAGAAATAGCAGTGGTAACCCAATGCAATACTTCACTGATAAAGATACAGACTCTCCCTCCAGTTCATTGAATTTAAAATTATATTCTTTGTGCTGTTATGCTTTGACAGAAGAAGAAAATACCTTTCCCTTTGCTCCCTCATAGCCAAGTGAAGCAGTGTCCCAAGGCTTAGCAGATGCCATTTTCAACCTTAACACAAAAGTTCAGTCTTCTCACTTTGACAAGTGGACTGCCTAGTGTGCAAGAGGATGTTCTTGCTAACACCAGCAGCATCTTCATAAAGCTTTTATAGAGTGAATCCTGTTTGGTACGTAGAAGAGAAAGGAGAAGGTTTAAGGCTGTGGATCCTGAACTGGAGGCATTTTCCTGAAGCACTCACTGAACAGCACTGCCCAGTAACTGTAGGCAATAGCTCTTCCACTGTACCGATAGAAAGAGCTCTAATGTTTTGTTACACTTTAGGAAGTCTGTGTCGATTAAAGAGTCACACATGACCTAAGCTTAATCCACTGACTTCACTAGCAAATGTTTCTGGTTTTGCTTAATTAATATTAGGACCAAATATGAGAAGTACTGTAATACTTACAATGTAGTATAATGTGATTCTTTTAACAGAGAACTTGCATACTGTAAATTGCAGTAAAACAATAAGTAAGACTTATCTATCGCTTCTGTAGGTGGCAACTAAAAAGACCTTTACGAGTGTAATGGAGTTAGGGAACTCTCCTGGTTTTTAATTTAGTTTCAGTAATTCATTAGCATACACTTTAACCTTAATCGCCGGTCCCCACAGGATTCATATGTTGTGCCAAAACAGATTTCTCATAGGCAAAATTAATTTTCTACAAAAAACCTCCCCTATTTTCCCTAATTCAGGAGCACCAGAAGGTAGCACAGCTTTGGTGATTTGATCTCGATACATAAGATTTCAGCACTCATTTTAGCTGGCATTCTTGTCTGTTGAATTGTCTTTTTTAGACTGCTAAATATTGGGTGTGACTTACTAGAGGATATGATTCATTTTGATGGAACAGCTTCTAGGTATCTGTATTGGTGCTTATTAATTACTTTAGCAGAAGTGTTTTGTTCCTTCAGTTCCTCTTGAGGATTAAATACCACATAACATATGTTAGATTTTGGCAATCTTATGTTTACAGAAGTTTAAAAAATATTTTGAGCAGTTGTGCATGAAATTATTTAATATCCCTCATGAGAGGAAATGCTAACAATGTTAAACCCAAATACAACTGCTTTCTATGAATACTCTTTTCATATCTCATGAGAAAGTACTGAATGGAATATGAAATTTCCACTCTTTTGAGCTGTGGAAAATTGAGCCAACAACAATACCTGAAAACAAATATTAAGAGAGGAAAATGTAATACTGAAAACAGTGAGAATAACACATATTGGCCCAGTTACAGCCCTTAAGTAGGAAAAAAGGTAAATTTGTTTCAGAAGTGCATCCAGATATTTGAGCCAGATTGTAGTTCAGAAATACAAATACAGTGAGAATGTAAGAGGTACTTTTCTTCGGTTTTCTTTATTTTTATGTCATAGAAACAATGACTGTAGCAGAAGCTAATTCCTAAATTAAACTGAAATGGTCTCTGAAGGAGAGTTAGGAATTGCACTTCTGTCCTCTCTCTCTCTCAATTGCTCTCTGCCAACAGCAGGGGCCAGGCTAGAGCCACCAGTCCAGCGCAGGCAGAACTTTATTTCCCAGGTTCTTTCTTCACCTACTGCTGCTTCCACTACTGTTTTTCTAGGGGACAAAACCCCCTCTAGAACCAGAAAACTACTCCTGTCTCCCCTCCACTCCCACCTGAGTTCCTAGATATTTAGCTGGTCCCATTACCCCCAAGACTGATGATTTCCCTTCCCAATATTCCTCCATAATTTGCAAAGTCAAATATGCAGGTGAGTAATTTGCATCCTCCCTGCTAGCAGCAGTTCACACATGCTTAATTGCTTTGGCTTCATTTCGTGCTTGCTGCTGCTTCACTTCAGGTGAGTTTGCAGTGTTCCCCCGCTCCCCTGTTTCCTCCACCCAAATACCAAGTATGAGATTTTTGGAGTCTTCCTTTTGCTGCATTCATTTTTTTACAGTATCATTTTACTTAGTAAGGCAATAATAATTTCTGAGTGTTATTTTCTGTTCTACATATAACTGAAGGAGCACATTACTTGTTATTGTCAGCTCAGATTCACTGACACATTTAAACACAGTGATGAACCTCTAGAGAAAGAGACTGTGACCATTGGCCTTCTTGCTATTTTCCTTAACCTGCCTCATTCATCCCTACACGCAGAGGTAGTTCAAAGCACACACTGAGTAAACATCCACCCATTTTACTTACAGATCTACCTAGGACTAGTTAGTGACTTATATACAGAGAGCTTCATCATGGAAGGAGAAAGATCTTAGAAGTTCTTTGCAGGAGACATCGCCCTGTATGGTGAGCAACTGGTGATAAACTGAACCTGGATGGGTGAAAAAGTAAGTGAAAATGTTCCTTTCTTAAAGCCTCTTCTTGCCATTCTCCAGATGCTTTGCTTTCCTCTTCCTTCTTTCTTGTGTTTCCTCTGAGCAGCAAACTTGTTCAGCTGCTCCCAAATCTCTTTCCCCCTTTATTACACCCTATTACTTTTGTCACTACGTCAGAGGTGAATGATGACCATATGGCTTAAAACTTTAATAACTCTCTAGATGCCTATTTCTAAACTGTGTCATTGCTGAACCAGCCTATCAAATGCACAATGTTATAGGTGCCTATACCTCTGAATACTAAACCCATGCCTATGCTTCTCAGGAAACAGGGTTTCTAAAAAGCTTTTAACTTAGAAATTGGTGAACTGAGTCTGTGTAAATGAGTACTGGCAACAGTAACATGTTGCTGTCCTGTTCTAAGCTGCTGGTGTTACCAATGTGATCTTAAGAAAAAAAGGATCACAGGTGAAAGTGATGAATTCGTTTGAATTTGCATAGAACTGAAATGGCCTTTCTAAATTAAATACTTTCCCATGGAGGAGCAACTTTGCTCAGTGGATTTGACACTGTTCTGATCTGTCATGTCCCTCCCTTCCCCAAAGTCTTATGATACAGCTGAGTCACCTTGCATCTCTTCATAGCTTTTTGTTGCAGGAGTAACAGTGTCAGGTCTTTGAAGATCTCTAAATAAGAAGCTTAAATTGAAATCTTTAGTTATGTCCTAATATCCGTTCCTTAATGGCAGAGGTGGTTGTATTATCACAGTGTAAGAGGATTAATTTCTCATCTTAGTTGACTCTATGTAAATTGTCAAAAGTCTATCTGAATATTCTGTGCTCCTCAAATTAATTCAAAATTGGAAAACCAGATTTGCATAAAACTGGCAATGCCTTAGTGGACTTTTAGAAGAATGTCAGAAGTTTCCTTATAGCTTCTGATATTAAACACTTGGGGCAAGAATATCTGCACTAGATTTTCTGTGTGATATTTTCCAGAATGGCTTCAGATCCCGGTATCCGTTGTTTGCCATTGCAGTGTGATCACAGGATGTTGCAAGGATTTAATTAATCTGAATTGCAGGAGTGAGATAAGTGTAAAAACTCCTATGAAATATAAAGTATTTTCACTTTCTTTAGTGCTGTTCCATGCTTCTATTTCTTACAAATATTATCCTTTTTTACATGGGTACAACACTTCAGCTGTGCAGTCTCTCAACCAAGCCTTTGGAGATGAAAAAAGATGGCAAAACCAAAGCATCATGTAACTTAACATTTTGAGCATGCTTTCAGTCATTTAACATAGGAATTTTAACGTTCTGACTGTACAGCAATGCCTATAGTAAAAGGAGGGGTAAAATAACTTCAGATTTGCATCTTATTGATAAATAATGAGATCAAACTGATATTGAAATCAAAACCAACATAAGACTTGGTATTGCAGAAGAAAATGACTAACCAGATGTATCTCAAATGAAAGAAGTAACATATTCAGAAGTTGCAGTGCAAGGGAGAGAATACCTTACTACTTGTTGTTATATAAATGAAAATGGCTGAGAATATGTTGGGGCTACATCAGTTCTCTGAGACTTCTCAGTGTAATGAGGATGTCTCAGATAGTGCCAGCAGCTGCAGGGTCACACTGAGCTTCTCAGGAGTTTTCCCGGGTGAACCTGCTGTCAGAAATAAGAGCCCTGTACTTCTGTGTGCAACTTTTGGCAGTGTGGCTCGTAAGACTCATGCTGACTTGCTGTAAAGGGAAAGAACACTTCTTTCCCTAATCCCCCAGTGAGGCTATATGAGTTTTCTTGACTAAATATTGTCTTTTTTCTCTCTATGATGTACATAGAGCAGTTCCCTTGTATTTTCTAAATGCCTTTTTGGAATGATGCAGCTGAAAATGTTGGATTTCCTGTATATGAGCTTGGATGAGGTTATTTTCCAATTTAGGGTTTTTTGGCTTTTTGTTCTTTGGCCTTCAGAAGGAAAATAATTTGTAGACAAACATGTGCACCTGGTGCTTAAACAATAGGTACTAATACATTTATAAAGATGATGGAACTGGAACCCTCATACACTAGGTTTCCAGGAAAGCAGTCAGCCATGACTTGCTCTATGCCAGCAAAATAGCTGTTTTGTTTTGTTGCTTGCACTTAAAACGCTTTTTGAAAGCTTTTCCTTTTTTTTTTTTTTTTTTGTCCTGAGTTCAATTGCAAACAGAACACATAGATATTATCACAAATTTTAAATGCTGGTACAGGCAATAGCTAAAGATAGTCATGAACAAATGAAATTATTTTCTCCTGAAATAAATAATGTAAATTTTGTTTTGTGGAAAAAAAAAAAAAAAAAAAAAAGGTGAAAGCCCTTTGTTTTGCTAGAAAGAGCAAAGTCTTAAGAAGTTATATATCAAATAGACTGGTATTGTGGAAGGGACTGAGATATAATTCTGTGGTCAGTATCATTCTGCATTTGTCAAAAGAATTTGAAGCTCACTGCATTACTGCATTAACACAGTCCAGCCACTGCAGTTAGAGGTCTTCTGGTTTTATGCGTTGAAATAAAGCTCAGGGTGAATGTATCAGGCCATATAACTTATTTTAGATATTTTGGATAAGATATCTAGTATTTTTACATCAAAACTTGACTATTGATCTCATTTGTTTCCTTCATGCACTTTTCCGTCACATCTATCTAACTCCAGCTGAATGATGGTGAAACTCTGGTTGGATATTATTTCAAATATTTGCTTATGCTTTCATTTTTCCTTGTTCTTGAGCTACAAAACATAATCAGAAGAGGCTGGGAAAAAATCCACAAAAAGGTATCAAAACACCATGAGAAGCATATGATGAGTGGGTGGGTTTTCTTCAGAGTCCATCTGTAAGACATTTCTTTAAGAAGTCCTCCTACCAACATTTGATAGAGGTAAGGATTAGGTCTGAGATGTTCAGAGAAGATAGTTATTGGGCTTGTGACAACTTACACTAACAGGGATATGTTTCCAAGAAGTATGTATTGAAATCTCAAAAGATCACTGTGTAAGGGAGTACTGGCACCTTGAGTAAAATAAAATCAATTAAAAAGTACATGTCAAATTAATTCCTTGTCCCAAAGGTATATTTCAAATTATATTTAGGTAAACTTAGTGGACCAGTTTTTTGGTGGTTTGGTTGGTTGGTTGGTTTTGTTTTTAAAGGAAATTATGCCAGATATTAAGAACAGCCTGCAGTTCTAAATGAAATTCTTTTCTGTACATGAATAAGCTTCAGACTCCATGTGACTATAACTCCATGATGTATCCTTTTTCATTTTATTCTTTCACCACTTTAGTTTTGGAATTACATGCTGATGTACTAGTAATTGGTACTTAAAAGATAACACTATGAACACAGTTCTATATTTTCTTCTTTCTAGTAGAAACAGAATAAAGTGAAATGGAATTGTGCTAAACATACGTTGAGGAAAAATTAAAAATGGTTCTTATAATGAGGTTCTTTTCAAACTGTGGGACACTCAGTGAGACTATTTTATAGAGGTGTAGTATGCAATTTTGAAAATGTTCTTCCTAAGCCTACCAGGTCCTAACATGTTCCAATGGGAAATTAAAAGGTGTTTAAGGGTTTTTGAGTAATATTCAGGGGTCTTCTAAAACTGAAAATATCTTCCGAAGATGTCACACATTGTAGACCTTCTGCAATTCTATAGAAGTGAAATGTAGCTACTCTTGCTCCATCTGTCAGAGCTGGACTGTCTCATGTGTAGGCATGATAGTGCTATTGGGATCTGTTGCTGACAAAATTTAAGAGGGAGGATGCATTGTTATTCTTCCTACGTGTCACGAAGAGGCCCCTGCCCCTCAGTCCAGGCTTCAGCCACTTACTGACATCAACATGGTGACATCTGCATCCTGAGAAGACTAGATGCTTCAAGGAAAAGGACTAGTGGAGTTTCAACAAGGGGTGAAGAACAGATGTATGAAGATTAAGGGGTACTGAATTAGGAAGGAATATCATGTAAGAGACCCCAGACAGAGGTGTAAAGTAAAGAAAGAGAATGGAATATGTTTTCTGGGACTTGTTAGGAATGACAAATAAGAAAGGGGAAAGCTGGAATAAAAACTCAGAAGGAACGTACTAGTAGGAGACCAGAGCTTCTGAAGGACACAAGTTGGGGTAGAAACTCTTTTCTGCATGATCAGGGGAGGAACAGGATGGTCAGCGAGGGGAAACAGATTTAAGCTGGGATAAGGAAATTGATCCAGCGAGTGTGAGGGGGGATTAATTTTGTTTGCCTGGGTAAACCAAATTAATTCATAAAGACTTGATTGTGGGTTGAATTGGTGGTGATGGTGGATGCAGTAAGTGGTGTTGAGTTACAGAGGGAGATATTTGAATATGTATGTCAGCATGAGGGGAATTGACTTTGACTGTGGAGGACAAAGTGACTGAAAATTGATTTTTATTGTGGTAGGAAATTGATCCATAAAGAGAGGGAAAATCAGTTTGATTTGTGTGTAAGGAAAGCTCTAACAATGGTGGAGAACTGACAACAGAAGAAATGGACTTTGAATTTGGTCATTACATGTAATTCATATTTGAGCCAACAATACGAGCTTTAGGAAAGCAACACTGATCAAACTTTAAAACACTGGGGGGGAGCGAACCAAACAGAAAACAAATCCAAACAATAACAAAAAGACATTAAAAGACATGAGAGCTCTAATAGAAAGACAATGAGTATGTCTGAGAGCTGTAGTGCCAGAGGTTGGACTTCCAGTAGTAGAATAAGCAGCAAAATAGTTTTGACAGAATGCAAGTTTTGTCTTGTATTTAAGTCTGATAGAGTTCTAGCATAAAAATGAGTAGAAACAGTATCTTGAATCATTTTACTGTAGTCACAGTTAACTATACTTATGATTGTGCTTAACAATATGTATACCCATTAAAGGTTGCTTTCCTTCTAAATCATCTTGTCTCTTTGAATGTGGAAGCTTATTTGAATAAAGAAGTGAGCTTTATTCCATAAAATGTGAGAACTGTGTGTAGTGGTTTAGTTCACTAAGTGTAATGAAGATTTTAAAGAAAATTAACCAGAGGTGCTTAATTCCATAGGTAATTGTCTTTGAAAATCTTGATTCTGCTTCTGATTTACTATGACAGTAAAAACAGGCTGGGCTGTTTGAACTGTCTTGATTTTTATCCAGGAAGCATAAATGTTGACTGGGACAAGGCAAAAGTAAAACTGAAACAGGAAAACACATGCAGCAATAAGCATATTCTTTGATATCCTTCTAGGCAATAAGAAGAAAGCTGGTGTATTTGGTAAACTAAGATATTCAGAAGTATTTAAGTATTGATAAAGTGGACTGTTGAAAATTGACTTGCTCAATTTGACAAATTATGAAATCCGATTTAGTTGAGATAAAACCACGTAACTGAGATTGGCTTTCAGGGAGGGTAGTTGTGAACACATGTAATATCCTATTCTGTATAAGATCAGCAACTTACTAGAGAACTATTGAGTCCGAATTTTCAAGCTTTAATTTCTTTTTAAAAGCTGACATGCTGATTTATTGAACATTTCTGTTGACTTTCCCAACCTAAGGGAGGTCAGTTTGGTCAAGGCTGAAAAAATTAAAAAGGAAAAGAAAGACTAATTTAACCAAGTTTACTACACTGCCAACCATGGTGTTACTTTACGTTTGACAACCTTCACTGGCACCTGGCAGTGATCTTTTCTTCCTGCCATCAGAAATTGTATTAATGTTTGAACCTGGCTGTAAGAGTCTCAGGTGTGGTTGCTACGTCCTTCTTGAAGGCAAGGAGGATGTGGAAAGCTATAGGCCTGAAAAACCTAACCTGAGCCCTGAAGACTATGAAAAAAGTCTTAATGGAAATTGTTTTCAGGTAGAAGATGGAAAAGGTACTGGGGTAAGTCAGTAAGAGTAGAGAAAATCATACCTGACCAACCTGATTGCTTTCTGCACTAAAATAGCACCCTCTGTGGACTTTACTCTGTTAATTATAGAATATTATTACTCTGATGGGTTTTTTTGCTGTTGAGTGAGTACTGATATTTTGTTAAAAGCAAATAGGGTTTAGTAACTATTTTATCAGCAGACTTCATGCTGGGCTTTTTAGTATAAATATTTTTTTCTAAGTTAATTTTTTGATTCTTAATTAACCCACAACAAAACTTCACTATTCTTTCACTATAACCTACTAACCATAGGTTCCCATAAAATTGAATATCTACTAAAGGCATTAGTTGTTTTTTGGTTTTCGTTTGGTTTTGGTTTATTTTTACGTAAGTTAGGCAACTTATATAGTACCCTTCAGTTTTTGTGTGGGAAAATATACACTTATATTTAGCTTTGGGCATATGAAAAGCTCAATTAATCTTTCCTTGTTTTTAGTAAGTGAATATATGCACAAGCATGAGCAGGATCATCATCTTTTCTTTGATGCTAAGGGATAATACAGGAAAATTGTATACACAGACATTGTGGAAAGTTAGAATTCTGCAAGAGTTTCTGAAATCAAAAGTAATAAAATTCTGTTTCAGAACAAAAATTATTTATCTCAAATATTTTGCAGAAAGCAAACTCCAAGACAATCACACTGCGTCATTTCAAATCTGAAATCTAGCTGGAACTCCAAGTATTGAATAAATAGAGAGATAAAATAATTTGAAAAGCACAGTGATAAGTCATCTAGACAAATTACACTGCTTCTGTGCAGGTGGCTCAGAAATACTGTCAGTGCCAGAAATGTTGCTGTCCCTCAGTTTCAGTAGTCTTGCTACTGTTATTTTTGTCTGCCAGGATGATCTTAATTTGTTCTAAGAAAATTGGTTTGTGATTTTTTTTTTTAAAGTGCAATGGTAAAAAATGGAGGGAACTCTTAAATACTTAAGTGCATATTCAGTGATTCAGAATCAAGCAGCTCACAATTTTAGTCTGACTTTAGGTGTTGGCAGGTGAACTAGTTTTCATGGCATTGCACTTATCTTTTAATGGTTGAATTCAACAGATTATAAAGATACAAGCTAGTACATGACAGTTCCAAGTTCAGAAGACCTAAAATGGCGCTCAGCATAAGCTAGTTTTAAATGACAGTTAAACATTATGAGAAAGGACATTATTCTTTTCATATAGGTTTTCTTTCATTAGGTAGTATATGGGATGTAATAGGAAATATATAGGATGTAATAAATCACAAAAAAGTCAGTATAAGATTTCTCCCAGAATGTAGAGGTCTGTGTGTTGCATGGCATTTTATAAATATTAGGTACTTAATTGTCTGTGTGAGAAATAATGATTATTTATTGCTATTTCACATTTAAATTAAATTAGGAGCTGTAGCCAAAAATATCACTCCAGGGTTTGCACAGTTGTGTCTATATCCATACTGATGTATTTTAACCTATACATATATCTACTTAAAATGGGGTTTATCTCCTGCTTGACAGTTGTTAATAACATAGTAGACCACTCCTGTATCCCCTTTCCATCCATTAGTCAATACATCCGCAGCAACCAGCAGTAATCCAGCAGCAAAAATCATGCTTAAGTTCTTTAAAATCTCCCACCTGAATTGTTGTAGCCAGGAAAAACAAATGGGCCCAAATGTGTATGGCTACATTTTTAAAGCTGCCGAGCACCTGCATCTCCATCAAAAGATGTTGGATGTCAGCAGTTAACAATTTAGTCCCCCAGGTTAAAACTACTAACCATGTGAGTTCATAAAGACTACAGTAATTTGTGTCAGGGCTGACATTTTACCAGGAATCCATCCTCTATTTGGAATGTTTATCATGCCATCGTTAGTAGTTGTTCTTGTGGTTATTTGTCCCTTGCGTTGCTCAGTGGGGTAGCTGGCCCCAGCGGAATCCAGCTGCCTTGTGCAGTTGAACATTGGCTCTAGAGCCAGCAGCTTTCATGTAAGCAGCTGTGAGCTGCTTTGGGACGTTCCCCAAAAGCAAGAATGGTCAACAGTCATGGTTTTTCAAGACATATTTTCGAGTGAAGTGCATGCTGCTTAGGCCAAATCCCTTGCCCTTTTTCTTTTTTTCCTGAGTCTCATTCTCATTTTGAAGCTCTTAGCCCTAGGAATGTAGACAGAAATTAGACAAAAAGCTGGGCTGATGTTTTTCCAAGATGGGCAAATTTGGCACCATCTTTATATGTTTGTAGAAGGTAGCTGTGAGCTTGTGTTTTTTATCTGGTTCTCAGAGTCCATTACATCCTAATTAAAAAATAATTAAATTAAAAACAAGGTTTAGAGTTCCTATGTTTATTTCCCAGTGCTGTCTTCCTTGCTATAGCCCCTGAAGTACTTGAGTTTCTCTTCTTCCTCAGTCCTCCCTGGTCCAGATTATCCCCACTCCTACCCATTTTCTTTAAGCAGCAGAGGATTACTCTGTGGGATTGTGCTTGTTTCTGAGCTCTTTGCCTCAATTGCCTGGTTATTTATTTCTGGTTGAAGATCGTCCCAGTGTGGGAAATTTGACTTTCTTTCTCTCTCTCTGTTTCATGACAGTTTTAGGCTAATAATTCTCTTTGAAGTGGCTCATATTTAGTTAAAATTGGCCAGTGGTTTCAACCTTGTCAGGGTCTGAAGGTGGGGAAAGGGCAGACAGACATGATTACCGCATGGAATTTGTGGAACCAAACAAAGGCTCAGAGAACCACACTGGTTAGTGCTGGAGTAGAGTGAGAAGGACTTGAAAGAAGGTCAGCTGGGCTTTGGATAGGAAGAAGCTGGGCAGATGATGTAATATTTTATCAGAATAGCCTCAGATTGTAGAGGTAAATACAGGACATATTTGTGGTACGGAATTTTTAGTGCCCTATATTTTGTAAGAGTTGAATTGCTGTTTAAAAGTATACTCCATTCAAATAAGTCTTAATGTTAGAATACAGTGCTTATAGAAATGCATTATTGGAGGCTCTTCCTGAGAGGATTTATGGAACTCATACCTTTTTTACTGCTGCTTGATATTACATAAGAAGTTTATTTCAAAGTCGTAGAACTTGGATTTTCCCAGAAATAAGTCTGCAATGAAATCCTTTATTATGGTTCACAGTTTTGCAGAAAATCAAGTACATGAAATGAGGAGAATAAATGCTAGGTCGGGGATGAGGTTTTTGTACAGTTTTAAATTGAGCAGTCTGAGTATTTTAACAATCTTCCTACTGGTATATGACACCTTAATAATACTGTCTAAAAGGTTTGAATTGTTATTTTTGATGCTGGGTCTAGAAACATGGATTTCTACCTCCCTCTCTGCCTCTCTCTATTTCTCCCTCTGTAAACATATCCCTAGTTTCCCAGCAGGTTCAAACACAGATGGCTGCCTTATTGCGACAGAAGCAAAAATGCTACATTAATGTTTAAAGAGATTAAAAATCCTCTTGGCAGCAGTGGCATATGTTACCAGTTAATTGTAGCACTGGAAGCTTCCCTGCTGTTTTAAAACATGGACTCATTTTACTTGCTTTCTGCAGAGCAGTATGAAATGTCAAATTTGTTGGTGTAAGTTTTGAATCCAGTCTGACAAAAATGAGTCATAAAGACAATGTTGTTGTCCTATCTAACATAGTTTTTGAATCCAAATAATGTTCTATTACTATGCCAGCACTGGCAGAAACCTGGCTCCCTGCTCTAACCCGCTGATCACGGGCATACTTTATGATTTCAACAGAGAGTGTTTGCGTTTGGAAGGCAATTTTTAGCTTTTCACCTGCATTATTTCAGGTTATTGTCATGTTGGCCAAAGCAGGCTGCTTGTTTAAATTGCTTTTAAGATGCAATGCTAGCTTTTTCTGGCACAACCTCCAGTTGGAAACAGAATAGTCAAGCCCACCCTTTAATTGCCTGCTAGCAATGAAAGTTTTTTTGCGTTGACTGTGGTGGTCAGGTGATTAGCACACTGCTGAGTAACATCATTCTTTCCCCAGATCCCTATGCACAGATTAACAAGTCTTGGTAGTGCATTGCTGACAGTGTGCAGCTACTATATACTGCTTATTGATTGGGGAAAGAAATAGGGAAAAAGATAATTGAAAAGCTGAAAACTTCTATCATTCCTTCCTTTAAATTCTGTTGACATTTCTGGAGTTTCTCCAGTTCTCCTTAAAACAGGTAGCAGCTGTCACATCAGATATACATTAGGATGAAACAAAAGATTCATTCTTTCTAACTAGCCTTTAAACATCAAACACTATTAACAGAACAATTTTGGTTCAAAAAGACTGATGATAAAACTTCATGTCACTACACCAAATGGTGTCACATCACCCTTGTGTGCATTTCAACTAGAGCTGCACAGGCTTTATCAGGCTTAAGTATCCTGGAAAGTAATTGTGTCATAAATATATTCTCACGTTGGAAAGGTAAACAGAACTTAGGATTGCATATTGCCTGTGATCCTTTTTACTATTTGTTCTTTGCCATATGTGCGCATTAGGTTTTACAGACAAGTAGATGTGATCTCTGCCCCTGAGGGGGTTACAGTCTAGATTAAATATCACATGGAGATGAGGCATTCTTGTTGGTATTCTCAGCAGGGAAGGTCAAGGGTATAGTAGGCATGAACTATCTTTGCCTGTCTGAAAAACAGACCGTTTAAATCAAGGCTGAAACACATCAGTAGGAGAGAGAGTACAACCGCTCCTCATTTCTTCAGAAGACTTGAGACTGCACAGTGGTGTCTATTTCTATTACCTGATATCTATTTCTTGCATTGATATCTACATTCTGAAATATCTGTGCAAACCCAGATGGTCTTCTCTACTATTGCTAAGGCCTGCATTGCCTGTTAGAGCAATTGGGGGATTTTCAACTCACAGCTTTAGTCATGTTTACATCACTATTACTTGTCGTAAAAATGACAGTAATATGACAATTAAATGTTATAATGTTTTGGGAAAAAAAACACTTTTGCTCAGAGCCTGCGAATTACATTAATTTAACTTTCTGCAAAATGTAATAAACTAAGTCAATAATTGTCAGGAAAGTGCTTTTACTAACCATTGATTTGTTCTGGTTTAGGGTTTTTTTATTTAAAAGAAATTCTCCAACTAACTTAATAGGTTAATGTAAACATGTTAGAAACAGTAGTTTGGTAAAGCTTTCAAGACTGAAAGTATTATTGGTGACTGAGACGCACAAATGCCACTCACATAGAAATGAAACAGTAGCAAGCTGCTACTCCTTTCAACTTCTGCTTGGGAGCCTTCAGTTACAAGTGGCTATTCAGTAAGACCCTGGAAATAAATAGTAGGGGGGACCTTTGTCCAATAAAATTGAATTGTTTTTAATTGTTTGCCTGTTTTGGAAGCAGTAATTTCAGGAGCAGATACTATGATTCATGACGCCTGATCTACTACTTGAGCTTGGGGTTCCCTTGTTATCCCTTGTAGTTTTACTGGAGTACAGGTCAAAAACATCACTTCTGTAAAGCAGCATCCTGACACATCTAACTTAAATTAAAAAGTGGAAAGTCAACACACTAGAGAAGATGCTAGTGTCCTTTTGGGCTGCATATTTCTCCCTCATTCTCTGCCATGGTTACGTCCTTAACCTGTCATTTTTGTGAATTCTGATCAGTCTCATTACTCTAAATTAATGGTTCCTTCTCCTATTATTTTTCCTATCCTGATTTGATTAGAATCACAAGTTCAGAATATAGAGAGTGAAATATATAGCTTGAGATGCCTAATTAAAAGAGCAGCTTGTTTGCTAACACAACAGAGATTTAAATTCCCCACATAACACACTATGGATTCATGCCCTGTGTGGCTTGATTCCACATGGATGGTTACATACAAGTCAATAATAGTATTATGTAGTTACTGGAGGAAATTGTCTTTCCTGAGCATAAAAGGCTCTTTACTGAGACACTTTACAGTTACTTAAATTATATTTGTATGATAATTAATACAAACCTTTCAGAAGACAGTACCAGAAATTAGCAGGAAATTTTACTTAATTCTGATGAGTGGGCTACTTTGGGGAATGACAAGACTTTGAGGTTGTGTTTATCACCCACTATGTCTCTGGCTGATGGAAAAAGTCAATCCACTGGTAACATGTTCAACTGAAAAAGAATGTTTATTCTAGACTGCAAAACAGAGGTCATGTCTTTGAGCTATTTACAGTAGGTTGGACACATAAGAAAGTTAGTCAACATAGTAATGTTGACTAACATAGTAATGTTGACTACTAGGCATAAACATAGTCAACATAGTAATGTTGACTACTAGGCATAAACGAAATCATATATGTATTAAGTCTTGTCCTGTGTTCGGCTTACAGTCAGCATTAGAATACGCAAATTGTAGTTTATTGGTCAAGTGGTTGCAGTGAAAAGTATCTTTGTAAAAATTGTATTAGACAACGGAGGTACAAATTTTCTTGGCTTAAGCTATAAACTACTTGTTTCAACATTAAATGCATGTCAAGACTTGTTGAGGTATTATTTTTAGGAAATAGTGTCAAGAACTCAGCTTTTCCAAGAATTTGGGTAGTAGTTCATAAAATAGTAATCCAAGCAGAAATACAAACTTCCTTCTCCCAGCCATTCAAAGTCCGAAACATATGATCGAAATATTATTTTGAGATGAATAAATCTGTCACAAGATCTGCTCCTACATAATATCTCTTTCTAATGAAACACTTAAGCCTTGTCTGGCCTAGTTAAACTTATTTTAACTGTTCTGCTCTGTTTGCAAATTTGAATCCCATTGCGCCTCTGAGGTTGTATTTTGGTGCTTTTGTGTGTCTTTTGTCTGCATGGCTGCTACATTTTTTTTGTAGATGTCAGCATAACTCCATTACTATTTTTTTAAACATTAAAGGCTGAGGATCGCAATAAAATTAAAATAATACATCATAGTAGATACAGTTAAATAAATCTGAATAAAAAACACTGATGAAAATAATAGTTTTCTTTGATATTACAAGTAGCCCACTGTTCTGTGTATAAAGCATTACCAAATGCTGCAATGTGTTGTAGATATACCAAGTTTTTTGTATTATCTCTGACTTGGAAAATTCTGCACGTTTTCTGAGCATACGTATGTTGACATGGTTAGGAACCTTACTTAGCATTCAGTAGGATTCTTACTGAAGTTTTCTCACTCCGATACAGAAATTGGTTGTTTTTAATTCCTACTCCTTCTGTCAGTGTTCTGGGTGCAACCAAGACAGGTCCACTTTGGGAAGTTGGTATCTTTTGGCTGGTTGGTTTGTTTTTTCCCAAAGGAACATAGCATCTTTTTTCATTCTTGTATTAGAGCCTTCAAGAAAATTCAGGTTCAGCCTCTAGAGCTTTTTTGCTCCCTGGGATTGAGGTCAGCACACCAGAGTGCAGAATGCTTGTAGGACTGACATTTAATAGAAGATTGAATGCACTATGTAGCAGAACAATGAAAGCATTATCATCATTTATTTATTGTTAAGATAATGCTGCATGACTTCATTTCTAAAGGCAGATTGAAGATGAAGATTGTCTTCTGACTGTGAGGTAGTTGAGATTTATCAGAATTTGAGCTAACCTGCATTAAAAACTACTTTTGTTCCACTACTTACTAATATTCTTTGTTAAAATGCTGAACACACAAAAAACTTTACATAGGCAATTGGAAAACGTTTTGTAATTTTCTGTGGTACAGTGATAGACATCACTCACACTGTTTAAATTACTATTGCTGATGTCCTATTATTTGTTTACAGTTTTATTGGAGCAACAAGATGAATGCAGATGTAGCAGCAGTACTAATTCCTAGGGATTCACAGATATCCTAATTAAATTATTTTCATCCTCTGCTTTCTGCAAGTGAAGTTTGCAGTTGAGGAAGAGAGTGTTTTTATGCTTCTTTCTCCTATTTGTGAACTTGTGATAGTAGCATAAACCAGCAAAAAATTAGTCTTTAATTTTGAAGCTATAGTTAATCTGCTAAAGATATAAATAAGCATATTTAAATAGTTACTTTGCATTATTCATGTAACTGGAAAAAGATTCACTCTGGGTAGACAATTACTGTGTATTAACATCTTGCCTTAGGGCAGTTGAAATGGTTTTTAATGAGGTGTTACCAATCCTGAATAACTTTCATTTGCCACTTGACCCGACAATTTATTTTTTACAGGGACATCTTGACTTAAAATACTTAGCTGTATTATAGGGATTTTGTTAATCATATGCTATACTTAAACAGAATGTTTATTGGCATAAAAGGTATGTATTAATCCATATTACTGTAAATAATAACTAGTACCCATAGATTGAAATTCATCATAATTTCTTGAGTATTCGGATCCAGAGCCTAAGAATCATACTGCTAAATTAGTATTCAGGTCATGAAAACAACTAATGAGGCTTCAGACTTATAAAAGTCCACTCAAACAAACATCTGCCAGTGTTTTAGAGGATATTCTGGCCCCAGCAGCTGCTATGACCTCAAGGGCAGAGCAATATGAACTTAGCTAAGACAGTATTTCAGATAATTTGAGATCTAGAGACCACAGCAATAAAAAGAAGAAAAATGCTTCTTCCTTCAGCATGAAGACACAAATACCCACTGCTCAGTCACATAGCAGCAGGCTGGGTAGAAAAAGGATTTCCAAAGTTACTTTGTTCAAATGATACAGCTCAGGTACTTGCGCTATTCTGTTGTGATTGAGTACTCTGCACCTGCTTGTATTTGGCAGATAAAATGATGTTTCTGAAAGCCTTTTGGCATAACAAGTCTGACAGTGGCTGCAGTGAATTTTCTACACCAATTCTTCATATGAGCACTTATGATGTAGTAGGACTTTATGTCAAGGTAGTCCTGAGTAGTAGTTCCATAGGGTAACTATTGCTCTTTGAATTCATCCCTTTATTTCACATAAACTTCATAGAAACAAGCCCTAAGAATTAACATAGCATTGTGGTTTGGAGCAGCAGACAAAATCTCTTTCATCAGGATTATGTCAGAACATTGTCATGCTGTTAGCTATCACATACCTGAGAAGAGTTTGTAGACATTCCCATATTCAGCTCTTCTATCTACTCTTACCTCTGCCGTATAGCTTCCATAGCACAGAGCAGTGCTCACAGTAAAGCTAGTTTGGATATTGAAGAATACAGCCACACCAGCGCAGCACTTTTCTCAGGCTATTATTATTTTTGACACAGTTCAGGTGTCTTTATATCCTTCCTTGCTGCCACACTGTTGCCCCATAGTGCCACATACTCTGCTGTGACACCAGCCTGGATGCCAGCATCGGGGCCATCAGCAGCTGTAAATGACAGTTCAGGGGTCTGGTAATTAGGTTCCTCCACCTTTTACAAGACCACAGTATAGCTGTCTTTGGCCCAGAATCAGTTGCCTAGAAAGGGGAAAGGGACATAATACAAATTAATTTATAAAGAATTCACAGTGATCAAGAAGAAGATGTTGACCACTGCTTGATTTCTTGCTGGAACATATGGTACACAAATATAATTCATTGTACTGAGTGGGAGGGGATACAGGGTAGAAGGGAATCTTTCTGGTGTATGTACCAATACAATGCCAGTTACTCTGCTGGAGTCTCTTTCTCCTTGTATATGTAATCTATGCTGAATTAATTTGTAGCTGGCTGAATTTCAAACACATCAGGTTTGTTTTCACGTACGTTGATGGGATTTTCTTTTGGATCAGTTTCTTATGTTAATTAGACCTCCATTTATGCTACATTGTAATGAGCTTTAGCAACTCTGTGTGTGCAAGCCTGGTGGGAAATTGGCTGGATTTGTGCAGTTTCAACTTCTGCAGTTGCCTCATTTTGAGACACTATAGATTTTCCTGTTCCCAAGTCATGGACAGTCTTAAGTAGAACAAGCAGGTTTTTTTGTAATTTTTCAAAGGACAGGGGAGGAGAGAGGGAATGTTGTTGAGAAACATAAAGCCTGATGTATTAACTTGCATTTTAAAAGTATGAGGGGTAGTTTTAGCTGGGAGGCTTACTGGTTCTTCAGATCTTCAGTGACTAAATTAAAAAGAGCAAATGGGATGGGTATTTGGCAGTTTCCAGTCAAGCCTCTACTTGGAGGGGAAGTACTAGATATCTAAAGTAGACTGTTCTGTATTTGAGTAAGAAGAGTAATCTTAAATGTCTTTCTTTTTAGCAGAACAGATACATGTGGGTTTTTTTAGTTTACAGCAATTTCTGTAGCAAGTGCTTTGCTGATCTGTTCAATACCTGAAGACCATTTGATTTTTAAAAGCATAAATCACTGTTGTTTTGTGGGGTTTTTTAATTGGGAGCCAAAGGATGTACTTGAAAATCAGGATATCTATGTCTAAATATACAGTAGGTCTCTCTCTTCAAGCACCTATTTTTTTAAAAACTTCTATTTCAGTGCCCCTACAGAAGCAAGATATGTGAAAACTGATAGCAGATATTAACATAAATGCTTATAAAATAAAACCAAAATCCAAGCTTACTCAAATGTAATGTGTATTTAACAAACAGATTATATGTATCTTCCTCAGATTGTAGCGGGAACTTTCTGCTTTTTTCTTTATTGCTCACTGATGGGTGGTTGAAGGTGAGCTATTTTCCTTAGTTTTCCTCATAATACAGATTGTGTGACTTAAAGCCAGTGAAAGCAATGGACTTTGAATCAGAGCCATCTGACAGAAGGAATATTGGACAAAAATACACAGTTGGGGAATATCTGTAGGTTTATATAGACATGTAAGAGAGCAGAGGTAGATTCCAGTGATTTCCAAGTCAGGTAATGATAATTCCTCCTAAAAAAAGTCACTGTAGAGAAAAATAGAAAGCTCCATTTCATCTTCACAACCACCAAGCGGTCTTGGCTAGTCCCTGAGAACGGACAAGCTGTTGTTTCTTCACAAGGTGAAATTATTACTGAACGAACTTTTGGTTTTGTGCAAGTATTGTGTGTGCCACAAACTCCTTGACACTCCTGAGGTATAAAGATAGCCTCAATACAAAAGCTGAGAAAGACATGGATGTTTAAATTTTACCTATCGCAAGAACCGGGGTAAGCATGACCTTTGTGGAGCAGAAAGGCTTCCTGCATCTCTCTGCAAGCAGTACCATAGTAGCTGTTCATACCACACAGGGCTATCTGCACGTCTGCCTAGGAGTTTGTTGGCAGAAACAGCCTTGCTCTGCATTTTCCAGGCTACACAAAACATGTGCATGGTGGGTACATGCTGAACCATGATGGTAACACTGAGCCCAAGCTAATGCACCCTGGCTTTTGAAAGACTGTATTAAGTCAGTTGTATTACAAGTGTTCAGATGGTTTTAGCTAAGTAGGGGCAGAGCAAGCCTTTTTCTGCCTGTGAAATACCTTCTACTTACCGTCTATTTAATACAGAAACCTCAGCTGAGTTGGCACTTGAAAGCTTTCTTCGTTAGGTGCCTGAGGCAGTAGCTGTAATTGCCAGCTCATAAGTAGCTTCTTCAATACAAAAATCTTATTTATTCTTTCTTCCACACAGCACAAACGTTAATGCTGCAGAAGTTAAAAGCAATTGCCCATTTCCACCCTTACAACTACCTTCATTTTCCCTTATGACAGTAAAAGTGTAGGTTTATAAATACAAGTTTTTTTCAAGCAACTAGCTTCCATTTCTTTTTGAAAACAGGAATCTTTATCTCTCCAACTATTTTTGCATAGCAAAATCCCTCATATTACCTTCTGAAATGCTGTAAAATATTTTGTATTTTCCTGCTATGTTATGGTGGAAAAAAAAATTCCAGGAGACATGGCTTAGACTATTCCCATTTCTCAAAAGAAGTCTGCAGTAAATATGCATCTTAACCTAAAGGAATTGTCGTTAATACTTGAACTTGGGCTTTTCAGCTTCAGATACTTCCAGAGCACTTCTTTAGAGTGGACTCTCATTCACAAAAAATCCATGTACTACACAAGTTTATTTTTATATGTATAAGTATCAACAGGATAGTCATGAACTTCACTTTCCAAACCATGCTCAAAATCTAATGTGTTGGAACATGCCTAAAACTCTTCCTCCTTGTCACTTAAGTGACATAATCTATATAGTAACAGATAAGCTTATAAAATTTCTCAAATGTATTTGCAAGATGTTGTCACATGTGAGTACTGACCAAATACATTATGATAAGAGTTATATCAGCATTGCTTATTGCATAATGAGCAGGGGAGAAGCTATGCCTTACATTCTGTGAAGTACTGCAGTGATCATGAAACAGAGGAGGGATGACTGCACCCTAGTTCTACCAATAAATAAATTGAAAAAAAAAAAGACACAAAATACATAAAGGATTTGTTTGTTTGTGATAAAGCTTGCATGCTTTACCACAGTAAAAACTGTAGGCTGTACAAACAATGAGCACTGGATAAATAATAAGCACTGGATTTTAATGGAGCATTTTAGGAGGTTGGGCGGTCAATGTGGTAGAAGCATCTGTTGGCTCTGGGAACTCATCTGATTTCAGACTGTGGTCAAATTCAAAGACAACTGAAATCCCAGGATTTCCTGAATTTAGCCTTTTAGGAAATCAGCCCCTCAATATATAATTGAGTATGTCATTCCTTGGGGAAACAAGCAAACAAAAAAAAAGCATCCTTGCCTACTGTATCCAGCTCTTCAGCTGTGTGGTTCTTGCAGTGTTTTAATTAAATCAATGTGAAATGAAGAAAATTTGCAGCATTTAGTTGAATGATTTGTTTTTTAGGACAGAAAAAAAAAAATCACTAATGCTGAGAAAGTGGTAAGACATTCATAGTGTGAACTTTCTCAACAGAACATGCTGCTTACTCACACATGGTCAGGAATTTAGGGAATAGAAATGTGTAAAAATTTGCAACAGTGGATTGCACCAGAATCCAAAGAAAGATAGGGGAAAAAAACCACCCCAGCTTATTTTAGACCACACCTGATCCGAGACAAAGCCAGGACAGTGTGCACATTCACCTGTTCGCCAGCTGCCCACAGCCAGGGAAGAACAAGGAGAACCTCAGTTGCCTGAAGACACAAGGGGACCTACAGTGTCTCACCTGTGTCACCTAAATCTTCGTAACTTCTCAGCAGATAGGAACAAGCTGTGGCCTGTCACCATCCAGTCTAAAAGCCAGCTTGCTTTATTCTTCCAAGGATAAATTAATATATGTTTGAATAGTAGTTCTAGAAAGCACTTGTAAAGGATCCATGATCGCAATTTTTGTAACTGCCAGTTCTAATTTCAGAACCCTCTAATAAAGGGCCACTTCAAAACGCTGTGGTTTTTTAACAATTGTAAATTTCACTGCAGGTGAGTTTATACCTACAGAGCTCATTAATTGTAGAATCTGGTCTATAGACATTACTGAGATAGACATATGTAGTGTGTAGTACATATACTAAGCGTTTTGAAACAGTATGTTTTAAACTATTGAAGGCTGATCCAAAGCAGTTTGCCTGAATTTACTTTGGCTGTCTTGCAAAGAGGTTTTAATTTCATAATCATGTATACTTTTACACAATGTAATTATTTTTTTTCCCTCTCAGTTACATTGGATGAACACAAAAAGGAACAGAATTAAAGTTTGGGAAATTTAAATCCGGCATGGCTTACATTTCCAGAGTTTCTCTTGGCAACCTAAATATTATTTTAACTTGTGGTGTGATTATGTATTGGCTCACATAGGGGAACTGCCGAACTCTGTCTGCTGAGCATCATTAAACACTTTGGTGCTCAGTGGGAGTTTGTTCATTAGGAAGACTGTGTTACGAATTTTACTGTGTGCATCTTTGTGAGAGAAGGGAGGGAGAGCAAAGCAATGAGAAGGAAATACAAGATAAATCATTCACACATACAAAATAACTAAATATCAATACTCCTATTTAAAAGAAGCTGGAAAAAAAATGCCCAGAGGAAAATAACCATCAACATGAGAGCTGTGAAAGACATCTCCTGAAACCTGTTGCTGCTACTGCTATCTGGACACCCACATTATTTCCTCAGATTTAATCTGGTTGGCAAAGATCCACCAGACTGCCATATTTTTACTTTGGGTTTATCTTTTCATTTTAGTTATTTGGCTCATTTTTATTTTTAATCTTGGGAAATATAAAGGTAAAATTGTACAATATAATTTGTTTTAATAAATTAGCCATGATTACAAATTAATTCTACTAAGCAAAAAAGAGAAGACAAACTGTAAGACTTAAAATAATATTTTTTTCTTATTTTATAATCTTAAATTGACTTTTTTTTTTTTCAGCTGAGAATAACCTAGAGAAGATTATTCCTTTATTTCATTAATGTAATGTATCAGTTAAAGATACCATATACTAGTGGGCCAGGGAGTGCGATGTTAAAGTTTCTGGGAAAGAGTATATTTTGTAGGGTGTGCAAAATATAGTTGGTTTTTCCCTGGAGTTTTGGTTTTTGTGTTTTGTTTTTTTTTTCTTTAAGGAATCACTGCCTTAATTTTATATTGACATTGGCTTAATTCTAGTGTTTTGTAATTCTTTTGGCTTCTTTGATGTATCTGTTTGTTCATGTCTGCATGAATGTGGAAAAAAATTGGACTCACGGTTTTGCAAGTGGTTTTTCAATACCAGTGCAGAATACATGCCCATTTGGTATAAGAGACATTCATACGATTTTCAAACATTTAACTTAATATGGTACATAAGACAGCATTTTTTTCTTTTCTATGTACATTAGAAACAAAGAAACAATTGCTGAAAGAGGAGGGAAATGTGAAAAATTGATATTATCTGTTCCTTTAAATGTCTGTAAATATTTTTTCTCTATGAAAATAGCAAGGGCTTAAGCAACTCCTGCTGTCTTGTTGTTCGACATCCACTACTGCCCATCTGCCTATTGATTGGTAGGAAACTCCAAATGGGAATTTCAGCTCATTAATCATGTCACATCAGAGGGATTAGGACAAAAAAAATCCTTTATGCTTCACAGCAGCCATCTATTGCCCAGTAAGACAAGTGAACGAATATGATATGGATAGAATATCTTCCCACTAATTAAAGGTCATCTGCTAAAACCTGCGAGTCAGACTTGCTCAGAATGTGCTATGATCTAAGTGTGCACATACGCAAGATTTGCAAAATAAAAGGAACAGTAAATACATATTTATAATTCAAATGTTAACATAGCTTGAGAATAAAAGCCATCCATTACAGAACACTGTAATGACAATACTTGCAGTAGTGGTTCTCCCTGAATAGTTACTTGTAAAAGCCAGTTCCACTGATTCTCTCTCATTCCCCCTCACATCATCATTAATATCCATCCGTATGGCATTTCCCCACCAATATGCTCTATTGTCTTCTTACTACACCGCCAAAATTGTTACTGTTCTACTCATAACGCACATAATCTGCGTTATAAGATACTAGGATTTTTCTAAGCCTGTTTAGTACTGTAACAGGCAAGAAAAAGCAATTAAAATTGCTAAGATGTGACTGAGCAGGTGAGGTGAGATTTCTGTACAGTTAGGGCACTGTGGCAGATGAGAGGGACACACACAGCCTTGGAAGAAAGCCAACTTATTAATGGAATTTGACCATGCAAAACTTGTTGAAATCCCTCTAGAACATCAAATGCCACATTATAATATCTTTACAGAGGTCCCTGCCGTTCCCAGGAAATCTTTAATTCCCCTTTAAGTGTATGATTTTTTTTTTTCCACTAATACCTTCCAAAGCAAGATTTGTAGGATGTATTTTGGTTTGCATTTATATTTTTCTTTGTCTCTGTAATCAAAGCTCTCATCAGTTAAATGCAGGCAGGTGGGATCTGCT
>JAOEHY010030611.1:0-57163 GCA_025447955.1 Psilopsiagon aurifrons | reverse complement strand
CTGCAGCCCCAAACCCTGGTGTTGCTGTGAGGATGAGAGCCTGGCTGCCGTAAGGAGCTGTAAAAAACCTGCTGATAGACAGATGGAGCAGTGTAATTATACTCGGGAAGGGAAGGAGGGGGGAAAGAGCTGCTGAAATTATTAGTGTGGGCAGACAATTAGAGGCTTTTCCAGAAGATTACCCTCTCCTTCCCATCTGCACTCCACAGAGGAGGTTTTATACTGGCGATGCTGTTTCTCTCCTCTGCCATTGCCCAGTTTGCCCAAATGATGGCTCTGTGTTGGTTCAGGCTTCACAAGCATCACTAAAAAAACCCAGGTTTTGAAGAGAAGGGAAGGGTATGGATGGGGCTTTGGAAGGGGTTTTGGTGGGGGTCCAGAGCAGAATAGGTAGGGTATCCAGGGTGCATCACCCTGGGAAATGAACCCATAGGAGGCTGATTTAGGGTGAGGTTTGTTAATTTCTGGGTTTCTCCAGATCACCAGGGACAATTCCCATAGAATCATCATAGAATCCCAGAGTGATTTGTGTTGGAAGGGACCTTGAAGTTCCAACCCCTGCCATAGGCAGGGACACCTTCCACTAGAGCAGATTGCTCCAAGCCCCTGTGTTCAGCCTGGCCTTGACCACTGGCAGCGCCTCAGCGCCCTCACAGGGAACCTTGTGCCTAAGAGCTCATCTCAGTCTCCCCTCCCATTTTCAAACATGTTTGCTAGGAGGAGGGAGGTCAGGCAGCCCCCAAGGCCAGCAGCAAAGAGAACAGCTAATCGCAGTCCAATTTCAACAAAAATCATTATTTTCCTGCTAATTGGGATTGTATTTCCAATATTAGATGCGCTGGTGAGTTAAACAGGACTTATTTTTGATGGCTCACACCATTTTTTCCCTTTTTAGAAAGCAACCCCAAGTTAATACATTACATTCCAGCACTGAGGGGTTATTTCTCAACAGTTTATTTTTCACATTGCTGTCACTTCATTCTGAAAACATTGCCATTGGCCATTTGTTGAGTTTTCTGAATTAGGAAAAAGGAAATAAATCTGTAACTGAAAGCAGAGAACTCTGCTGGTTTGCAAAGTCCTGCGTCAGCTTTTCTTTCCCTTAGAAAGAAGAAGGTAAACTGAGGGCTAAACTTCTACCCAGCTGCCATGATAACACTGGGGATGGTGTTTGTGGTGAGCATGGTCTGAACCCATAACCAAGTATTTCCTAAGCTTGTGCAAGCTCCTTTCTCTCTCCCTGGCTCATATCAAGGTGGGGTGGCAGTACCTTTTGAATGAAAACCACTTTTGACACTCAGGCCTGGCTTTAAGGGTTTTATGTGTATATGTTTATTTCCCCTCTTGCCATATCTTAAAAGCCCTGTCAAAATGCTTTCTTCAAACCCAGCCAGACTCTAAGAGGCGACTGAAAGCCCGAGGATTGCTTTCTGTCTTGTAAATACATATGCAGAAGTGCAGAAATGAAATAAGAATTCATTAAGCCAATTTGACATCAAAATATGTGGGCTGCAAACAAAATATGGAAAGTGGGAGCAATAAGTAAGAGGTAGGAAGGGAATTCATAGAATCACAGACTGGTTTGGGTGAAAGGGACCTTAGATCTCATCCAGTTCCAGGCCCGTGCCATGGACAGGGCACTTTTCATTAGACCAGGTTGCTCCAAGTCATGTCCAACCTGTTCATTCGCTGGCCTGCTTTGATTAGGCACATTGGCATCATTTTGAGGCCACAGTCACCATGCACTGGTGTATCTGACATTCAGGGGCCCAGCGGCATGGGCAGTTCTCAGACCTCGCAAAGCCATTCACATCTGCTTTCCTTGTAAAAGACTCCTTCAAAGCAAACAGAGAAGCAGCCATCCTGATCTGCTTTCGGATGAGGCGTGTTTTGGCATGGTTTGCTCTGGCACTGTGCATCTCCCTTCCGCATCCCAAGCAGCGCAGAGGGATCGTGGGAGGGTGTGTTGGTTTATTTGCTGTACGCACAGACTGCGGCTCCCGCTGCTGCCTGCCGGGAGGGAGATGCTCACACACCAACCCCGATGCTCTTTAAGCGGTCCTCGATGAAAACAGGCTCTGAAGGCTCTGCGGGGGGATTTAGTGGCACTTCCCGGCTCTCCTCTTTCTTCCTATTGCCAGTGTTGACGGCAGCATCGCAGCATCGTCTCCCAGCCCTTGCCTCCCACTGGCTGTCTGCATCTTCACTTCTTCCTTTCAGGGCTGGATTACAACCTCTCTCTGCAACTTAATTGTGATTAGATGCATGAGTGGTGCTGCTAGATAAGGCTTGGAGAAGTCAGGGATGTGTTTGTCCCACCAATCGTTCCAATCCCAGCTTGTTTAGTACAGGGTGGGGTTTTTTTTCCCTTATTTATTTTTCCTCTCTTCCTTTCTGTTTTGTCCCCACCCTGGTTGGTTTGCTTGTTATCACTTCCCCCAACTCCACTGTAAGCAAGCTGTTGACAGTCATGTCCCCACAACATTGCTGCTTCCAGTCACATAAATCCATGGGGCTCCTCCTTACTTTTCTACTGGTACTACTCCATCCTCTTTTTTAACTCATTCCACCCAAGCGTTGCAACCTTTAGCTGTCGATACCCTTTATGTCCCATTAGGAATGAGAAAAGGAGAACTTACTGAAAGTCTTTACATAAGAAGAGGGATTGTCTCTGAGAAGGGAGAGAGGCACTCACAGCCCAAGTTTGGGAGAAGGCAGCTCAGAAGGCGGAGGGTAGGGTGTGAATCCATCTCTCCCTGCTTCTCTAATTTACAGCTCTGACAATACGATGCCATTAGTGAACATCCATCTTCATGTAAAAGGGGGGAAAAAATCAAAATCATCATCATAAAAAATCACTACATGCCTTTCAGCAGGGCCCAGCCCGGGGAGACAGGAGTTATTGTTAAGAAAGTCATATATCTTCTTTACTTTGGCATCAACATAAATAAAATTATTTATCTCTCAAATTTAAATGCTCTGCACCTTTAGCAGGCAATAAATTCTTCTCTCCTGTCCCTTTATGTATTTTTTTCTCGCTCCATCCTTCACCACTGCATATGAAAATGCAGCTTCCCTCCCTGCTCAGGGTACACTGAGGACCCTGGAGTTTTCTCTACCCTTCCACACCTTGGGGATGCTGGAACAATGCCTGCTCCTTCCCAGCATTCAGCCTGCTGTTCCCCACCAGGCCTGACAGGGCTGTTAACTTCCCCATGCGATGGGTCAGGCCTGACATTCATCATTTGGGTGTTAGTTGGTCCTTGGGACAGCAGCTGATGGTGTGTGACATCCAGGCTGGGAGGGGGGGGGGGGACCCTACTAGTGCTGTGAATGCTCCTAGTGTGCTGTCAGCAGTTTTCTCTTGCCTGACATCTCTAATCAAAAGGGTTGTTGGTGTACCAGGGCTGACAGCGGAGAGGTCCGGGAAGCTGGGAACACACACACAAAAAGACAGTCGTCGTAAACACTGCGTCCAATCTTGCTTTCTACTTCCCTCGCTCCTTGGTGCTTTATCTGATGCAATCAACTTCTGCTTCCCTTTGCTTTCCCTCCTGGATTTAAAACACAAATGAAATAGTAATGATAGCCATCATCTTGTAAATCAGTGTGTATTGTTCTACTGGTGAAATCATAAAGATCTTAACAGCAACCTATATGTTACTGTCTGTGTTGTGTAGTGCTGTGAATTACAGTGGCTCTTACATGCCTGGTGTCCGAGTGGGTTTGTGGTCAGTGCTGGAGCTGGGAGGTGAGATGGCAGCATGGGCTCCCTGCTTGGCTCTGCAAGACCTTGGGCAATGCCAAGTGACTCTAGGGAGGCATGCAATGTGGGATCTTCTGGATATCATGATAAGCACCACAGGAATAGCTGAGATAGCCCCTAACCCAACATTACTATGTGCAATGTGGCTAGTTACTCTTTGGACCCACTGAAGTCTACAGGGGTTTGGGATGAGTGTTTTTATCTCTGGACCATGTATAGAACAGCAAAAGGAGACAGTTCCCTCACCTGGAATGATTTTTTCTTCATTTAGAGGTCATGTCTTTCAAAGCCTTCTCTCTCTTCCTGCAACCCAAAATAACCTGGCAGCAGTGACATTTTAAAAGGAAATTAAAAGAAAACATTTGTTTTGAATTGACATTTTGACTTGAAATGTTGATTTGTTCTGGGTTTTTAAGCCAGAGAGCAGCAACACTCTGTTGTTGCAAATGAGATTGGCTTGAAAAAGAACCGTGAACTCTCAGGACATGGGAGGACACAGAGAGGGGTCTCTGCTCCAAGCTCTCTCTATGGGGAAGGACATGGAGCCAGCTGCTCAGCTCCTTCAAATGCAGAGTTGTCTTTGCGTCTTACTAAAAACAAGCTGTGGAAGGAGCAGTTTTCTGTTCTCAGTGAGAAAGCCCCAAGTTTTTGCAAGGAGGGGAATGGGGGAATCAGTTTTTCACATCAGCTGCTTTTTGCCACCGTTAAGGAGGATGATGCTGTTGACGTGCTGAGGTTCCACCTTCTTTAAATATCACTGGTATTTATTTTCCTTACTTGCTCTTAATCGTAATGAAGCTGAAGTCTCCTCTGTGCCCTGGTGGGGAATTTAGCCCAGAAAGCATCTCGCAACGGTCTGTTTCTTGGTCTGCAAACATCCTTTCATCTCTCCAGCTTCCCATCTGTCTGTCTAGCTGTTCCTCCACCACTTCCTTCCTCTTCCTTGTGATCGCAGCCACCAAGAGCTGTAAAATGAACATTTTCATAACATCTTCGTTTGCATTTCAAACGAGGGAAAGGCTCAGAAACCCACAGGAAAGCAATAAAAAAAAAAAACCAAAACAAAACAAAAAAACAAAAACCTTTGCTTTCCCTTTTTTTCCCCATTTCTCATATCTGAAGAGATGCGTAAACTCATGTAAAGGTAAAAATCCCAACCCTTCCCCATGTGCTTCCATTGGAAATGATTTCCCTTGGATGTTCTTCCCCTGAAGCTTCTTTTGCTATGGGTTGGGTGGGTATTTTGGTGTTACAAGGAATTTGTGTGATGTTGCCCTCTAATGGCTGATGATCGAGAAAGCTGTCCAGGAAATCCTCTTTATTATTCCCTGGGAGAAATGGGGTTTGGGGGAGATCAAAGTACAGGAGAGGTTTCTCTGGACCCACCAGAGAAATACACGCTTAGCTCTCAGACTATTGCCTTTCCCAACCCCTTGTTCATTCCTCTAAATAGAAATAACCAAAAGGAAGCATTTAGAAAGGCATTTTTTTTTTCCACCAAAAAGCCCTTTCTCAGCCCTTTTTCATCAAGTAGCTGCTCAGCAGATGGCCCTCCCCTATCTCAGCCGCACAGACAGGCACTCCTCCAGTCATTTCCTTTTGGAAAGAGCACAAGTATTTTGACTTGAACTTTCAGACCAAAATCCATACATTTTCTGCAGTCATTTTATTTACTACTGTTTTAAGTTATTTCACAGCCTTGCAAAGCTCCTCCTGACAGCCGGAGCCCAGGCAGGGAAAGCAAGAGAGAGGGAAGAAAGCCCAACTAAGTGTTCATTTCTCACGTAATATATTCCAATCCTGTTAGGTCGTGCTGGTGGAGGTAATATTTCTGGCATTCATTTAATGAAATTGACAGTGATGAATGGTCAATTATACAAATTACATTCTTATTAAATCCCTTGGAATCACTGCCTTAGAAAGTCTTAGCTATGGACTTCTCACGCTATATACATGCTTTTTTCTAGGCGCATCTTTACTGCTGGCTGCTGCAAACCGGCCTTCCAAAAAACCTTGAAAAGCATTAAAAATCCCTTAGTTAAGTCAATTACTGCAGATAAGTTAATCTTAATGGGATGCTTAAATCCCTGTCCTTGCATAAGTTTACTTTGCATCCCTCTCCCTTAGCTCTGGAGGCGCTGGGGGGAGAAGTTTTCCAGCAATTGTTGTGACAAATGGATTAAGAGTGAATAAGCAGCTCTGGATACAGAATTCCATCAGGACTGGTTTTAAGGAGAGCTTTCCCTCTAAGCTTGTGCAGAAATTTCCTGGTTCGGGATGAGGGGTAGAAGGTTGTTCCCCCCAGTTTGGTTGCAGGATGGGGAACACCAAACCCCCACAGCAGCTTGAGCCCTCTGAAGTAAGCCAGGAATGGACACAATTCATTTGCAAGCAGTGCCGTTGGGAAGGGAATGTGCCTTTCACCTCTGCTCATTCCCAGAGCATCAAACCATGCTGGTTCTCCTGTTTTGCAAACCCGTGGCACTAGTTTTAATTGCCTGGCATAGGATGAACTGGCAGGTATTAACCAGGCCACGTCTGTTCAGGGAATACATGTAATAAATTGACTATTAAGTTAAGCAAGTTTTCAGCTTCAGCAGTGGAAGTGCCCATCTATCTTGTGTGGCTTTCTGCATGCTTCATTACCGCATGTAACCACAGCAAAAAAAAAGAGGCTTTATCCTTTATAATTAGATAATAAGTTCCCTGAGATACACGTTAGTGCTGCCAAGCACCTGATGCTCTGCCACGGCACGGAGTCACCCACTTCCAGCAGCTCCTAATGAAATTTACTACCAAGCCTCGTATTAAACTAAGTTAACATCGCTTCATCTTCTGACTTGACAGAGTTATGTATGAGGCACTCCAGGATCCATCAGCTGGGATTTAAGGACTGTAAAGAGAGTGAGCTGTGCCACAGTGGGTGAAAGGGGGGGGTGAGGGCTGTGCAAGGTGATGCTGCCCTTATTTCCCCATCCCCTTATTAGTGTTGATACCCTGAAGGGACTGAGTGTTTTGGGTTTTTTAGCTAACCTTAGGCTGGTTTTGCCTTGCTTAATACAGATAACAGCAGTTAATAATTAAGAAATGAGCTGTGACCTGTTTGAAGAGGGAGTAGAGCATGCAGCATGATTGCAGGCATTGTGTCACTGCAAATCAAAACTGCTTCCCTCTAATGATGTGGGCTGTAGAGAAGTGTCTGCTGTGTCCAAAAATTGTCACAAATTGTCTATAAATCAACAACGATTTGACGCCACATCATCATCCTGTCGTAGCATCTCTGTACCATGATCCTGGTGTGCTCCTTCAGCCAAGGGGAAAAGGGGCTTTGTTCTCTTCCAAGTTTTCTCCAGGTTCTTAAGGGAGGCTGGAGACGCATGGATGTCGCAGGGAGATTTTGTAAATGAACAACTCATCTGGCTTTGGATCTGGGGCTTCATCCATCTCCCCCTTCCCTTCTCCCTCGCTTCTTTGTCACGATAACAGAACGTTGAAGCCCCAGTGCCTGCCAGAGCCTTGAATAAGCCAAAGGCAGGAGAAATGATGGAGCTGCCATCACGTTTCCCTCTTTTTACTCAATAAGCTTCATAATCTCTGTATCGCACACAGACGGGAGGAGCAGGGGGAACTTTATGAGCTGGTTAGAGCAGGAAACTCCATCACCAGCCGTGACTATTATTATAAAATATTCTGGAAGTTAACTCAATAAAAAAACTAATAATGAGAGGAACTATCTCTGCCTTTGTTTATAGCTTCTTTAAGTGTATAAATGAGCACAAGGTGATTAATGAGGGTGATCTGAGAGAGAAAGATTTGCATGCACGGTGCTTGAATTATTTCCTTATTGCATGTGCTTCCCAGTCCTTCTGTTTATTGTGCTGCTTGATGCTATTTAATACAGAATGACTAAAGTTATGAGATCCTATTTATTCCACCTGACATTGTCCCCTCTGCCAGCTCAGCCCCTGGGACAGATAGCGCATGCACAATGAATTCAGAAAATATATTAAAAAGCAATTATAAACTCCCTGCCTTCAGTGTTCTGGCCTTATTCTTCACAGAGAATTAGCATAATGTCTACAGGCGTGCATGGAGTTGTCAAAACACGATGAGTCTCTATCTTAACGTTCAGGGGCTGACGGATTTAGGTGTTAAAGGTTGATGATGGTGCGTTCATATACTCTTCCTCCAGGCCCTGATAAATGTTACTGGTTGCCAGTAACACGTTTCCCCCAATACCACCCACCCCAGCAGATGTGATTTTGCCAGCTCAGCACACGTTTCTTGTATTAAGCAATGTCCTTTGCTCTTCCCACCATGGTAGCTCTGATATTAGAGTTTCATTATGTTCCTGGGCTGCTTTCCCTACCATTTTCTGGTTTATACACTTAAAAATGCCTCTCTGAGGGACAGGGAAGACATCAGAGTGAGCCATTCTGATGTGATGGGTATTTTTTCTTGCCTCTCACACTTTTGTGGGATAAAATCCCATTGACTGTGAGCTCTTAAACCAGATATTGGCTGTGCTCTCAGCCAGGAGGGTAATGCTGCGGTGGTTCCACACCAAGCCATGGGTCTAGCACCATTTAACCTGGTCAGTCCAGGCCATCAAATGGTAAAAAAAAAAAACAATTTAGGGGCTTTTTGAAATGGCAACAGCACCTCAGGTAGTGTGAGTGTGATTTGGGGTTAAAATGGCACTGAAACTGGTGTGTCTCACTGCTATAGAACTGGAGAAAACTGGCAAAGCCATCACAAAATCAATGCAACTTTGCCAGGTTGCACTGGAATAAGCCTTCTCACCTGGCTATTGGGCTGGCTTATTATTTATGGCTTCCCTTTTGCATAATAAAACACAGATAGCTTGCAAATGCGAGGCGGTGTTGAACCAGCTGGCACCATGTGTCTCCATCTAATTATATACAGTCTTTTGGGTTTCCTTCCAGCTCCACCATCATTCTCTCCCACAAAACTGGTGCAGGAATTTTAACTCACTCCCAGCACAAAACGTTACATCTCCATTAGAAGGGAGGGTGTGCTGAAATAAATGAGCATTTCAGGAAGTACTTGGAGGCTTTCATAGCCTCTCTGTACCCAGAAACTGTTTATCATCAAGCGTCTTAATACAGACCAATTTGTATACCTCAAAAATACTTTTATTCTGCAAATTGTTTATAGAAAGCCAACAGAAGGAAATGGGCTTTGCTGCTACTGAATTCATTAGGAGCAGACTCCCTGATTGCTTTTATTCTGCCTAACCTCCTATTGTATATTTTGTTCACTTGGAGTATTTTATAGACCTGTGTTGACCTGGGTGGATTCTGCCCTGGGGGTTTCAGGGGCATTTAGGGGAGCAAAATCAGCCCCCATTGGAGACAAATCAGATGTCTTCATTGCTTTTTACCCCACATACTGGTTTGTTTGAATGGGTAAGAGAAGACAGTAAGAAATTCAATGACCTTGTTTATCTTATCTTGGACTGCTCTGAGTGGTTGCAGAAAAAGCTCTGCTCCCCCCCAGGCTTCCCACATAAGGGATGGGGGTGCTGGTTGCTGGTGCTGACCTGCTGGTCATGCTGTTGGTGATGCAGGATGTTGTTAGGTTTGGGGCTGCAGGTTTTCTTCTCCTTCTTCATTCAAATCCTGGACTGTTCCTTTAGGTCAGGGGCATTTGTTGAGGTTGAGCAGGGCTGTCTTGGTGTAAGCAAACTCCTTGTTTCATGCATCCTATGTTCAGGGTGAGACTTAGCTAGAGCTCCACATCCTACCCAGCCTGTGGAACAGCTGGAAAAGGCATACATCTTTTTCCTTCTATATCCCCTTTTCTTTGCTCTTTGCATGCTGGGGGCAGGAAGGAGAAAAAGGATGGATCTACCCTGAAGCTGTGGTCGTGATTTCTGGCGAGGAGAGACCAAACTTTGTGCTGAGCTTGACTTCAAAGGCAAGCATCGAGCCTTAAGATATTCCTTTTAGTAATTCATGTACAGCTGCATTAGTTAGGGGCTTCACAGTGTTTTATCCACTTGTCACAATTAGACATTATTATTATTACTGAAAACAGAGATGGCTGGAAGATAATAATTCTTTATGAACCTCCCGTCACAATTAATGTAGGCTCCATACTTGCCCATTTGCTGAGTTTTAAGCTAATCATTCCTTATATGTGTTTCAAGCCTTTAGTGAAGTACAAATAATTTGAACTAATTAGCTTATTAAAAGAAGGGAATGAAAACAAATGGCACATGAATGAATTGTGGGATTTCGGGTGGAATTAATATCTCACTAATACATGTGGATTTGGTAAATTCATTATGCATTCATAATCAGACCTGATGAATCACCTAGCTAATTCAGGAGTAATTAGGCATGAACTACTGACACTTATTTTAAAGTGTGACTGAAATAGTTGGCTTTATCCTAAGGACTCAGTGGTGATCCCTGAGGCCTTGTAAAACTGGCCAGCGTTAAACACTGAGACCCGCTGTGATTTATGGCTGTGCTTAAGGAGCTCTGATGTGAGGGCCTCCAAGCATCCATCCCAGTGGGAATCTGACAGGCCATTGCACCCCAGCTTTGGGAATAGCAGCCTTCA
This sequence comes from Psilopsiagon aurifrons, assembly GCA_025447955.1. Classification (NCBI taxonomy): domain Eukaryota; kingdom Metazoa; phylum Chordata; class Aves; order Psittaciformes; family Psittacidae; genus Psilopsiagon; species Psilopsiagon aurifrons. The sequence continues at coordinate 46,806 of JAOEHY010030611.1, read as the reverse complement.
AGGCTGGTCACACCAAGAGATTCCTCCTGGGAGATATGTGCAGACCCCCCAGAATAAACGTGTGCCTCGTGACTGGCTAGTTTTTCACTCCTTGGCAGCTGGAGTGCATTAATAATGCTCATAATGATTTAGTTTTGTTTTGCCACAATGGCTTGTGCAGCACAGCATCCTCCTCAGCCAGCATCCCCCTGAATAAGGTGCTGACGCAGAAGGAAAGCAGCCTGCTGGTGCAAATAGCCTCTAAGAGGGGGATGCACTTGCAGAACACAGGGATTGACAGGAGTATGAGGGAAATAGCGAGTTTTGGAGGTGTTGAGGGGGAGCTGGAGGAGGCTTCTCTGGGCTTTACAGGTGGTGGGAGGGATGGAAGAAAGCACCAAGGTATAACAGAAGGGTGATCAAAAGTGTGGCATAAGGAAGAGGAGGAACTGGGCACCATCATGAGGAGGGCAGCATGGTGGTGATGTTTGCACTAGTATTCAGGCTGGACACAGGCAAGGCGAGTTTGCATTTGCAAAGGTCAGAGGAAAGGATGTTGTGGTAACAAGGGAGGAAAGGCTTACAGCCTGGATTAGGGCTTCAGCCAGAAAGTAGAGAAGGGCAAAGGATGGTGCAGGAAGGCTCTGCAGGGAAAGGACTGGGATGAAGATGATGCCTGGGTTGCAGTGGGGTGACACTGAGCATGTGGATAGTGAGATGGTCCAAATGATCTCTGCAGCAGATGGGATGGGCTTGACCTGATGGTAGGGCATCTCTGAGGCTTCTATTCAGCCAGGTGGGAAGGTGCTGCTGCTCTCTCTGCACCAGGTATCTTCCCATCACTAAGCTGAACCTCTGCTGCAGATCTCAGATTTGTCTGCCTCCAGGTACCAAATCTGTGTTTGCAGATAAGATTATCCAGGGATTAATTGTAGAGGGAGAAGAGAAATGTAGATTAGTCCTCCCTTGAGAGCAGACATAGATCAACAGCATTTAGAATTAACTTTGGGTGTTTAACAGCCATGGATCACCAGAGTACCTGAACACCTACCATGTAAAATCAACAGTCTGGTTAATTATGAAAAATAATTCATGTCACTCCAGTCTAAACCCACTAAAATCTTTGCATTCTTTCCAGAGGCAGCTTTATAGCTCCTTCGCTCACCCCAGGGCTGGGGCCCAGCAGAATCCTTCTTTCCAGTTCTTTGAATCATAGAATCACAGAGTGGTTTTGGGTTGAAAGGGGTCTTGAAGCTCATTTAGCTCCAACTAGGGTCCTGCTGCAGAGAGGGAGGATGGATTTGCCCCTGAAAATGGGTGTGTGTCATGGGAAATGGATATGTGTCCATAGGAAATAGGTGTTGGTTGATACTGAGCCCCTAGAGATGGACTAGGGCTCTGTGCCTCCAACAGTTCATCCCTGTGTTAACACATTAGGAAACTCAGCGACCAGGCTACATAAACAAAGAGCTTTGGTTGCACTTTCTGGAGCACAAGCATGACAATGCAATCTTTCCTTGCCATGTACCGACCAGCTGAAGGGAAGGAAACCAAAGTGAGAAATCACATTCCACGCACGCCAAGAGCTTGTGCTCACGTCCTGGATCCATGGAGCAGCGGATGGGACATGCTCTGCTCTTGGCTAGGTACTTGGGATGCTGTGTGCAGACCCAAAGTGCAGTGCAATCACAGAGAATAAACAGTAGCAATTACTTAATACTTCATGGTGATGGAGTATTGAAAATTAGCACTAAAGTTAAGTACTAATAAGACACAGAACACACTGTGAGCCCGCAGAATTTTATATAGTAGAATCCAGAGTAAATAAAACTACGATTTACACAAAGGCAGATAATTGAATTACCTTGTAGGCACAGTTCTAAAGTTCAGAGTGATTGGCTAATCAATACGCTATTGCAGAATGCTACAACACAACCAGAGAAGCTGTGGCTGCCCCATCCCTGGCAGTCTTCAAGGCCAGGTTGGAAACAGGGGCTTGGAGAAACCTGCTCTGGTGGAAGGTGTCCCTGCATGTGGCAGGGGTTTGGAACTGAATGATCTTTAAGATCCCTTCCAACCCAAACCAGTCTGGGGTTCTATGAAGTCCTGTTTTCTGTTCTCCATCTCTGACATCTTCCAGGGATGACAAGGAAATGCTGCTATTCAAGGCCATCTGAGCTCACAGCCCTTTCACCTTTTGCACCTTGAAGCTCAGAAATACCCCTCTCTATACAAGACAAACAGACAAGCAAGGCAGTGTTGATCCTTTCCAGAGACACATTTTACCTGTTAGCAAGCTGAGTGCTTTGCTGGCCGGATCCTCAGCTGGCAGGAGCTAGGCCCATCATGCTGGTGGTGGGGGGCTCATGCCAAATTACACCACCTGAGGCTTTGGCCGCTGCACGCAGCCAGCTCAGTCTTGCAACTAGCAATAGTCTGCTGCATCCCAGCATGAAATGCCCTGCTTCGGTTCCACACCAATGCCAATCTTCTAAAGGAAAGCTGATCTTCTTTCCAGCCCATTGTATTTTGCTAATTTAATTCCATTCTGTATGTCAAATCACATTATATATTCACACCAACGGAGGAGCTATTTTTTTCCTTTATTAATATTAAGACATTTATTTGTCATTTTTTAACAAAAGCGAAAAGGAATCAAAACCTCATTTTCTGGGAAAGCAGTGCACTTGGCGTGTGTGTGCCACTGCAGCTGTCTCTCTGTGTGCTGCCTTGGATTCTTCTGCAGTCTGTCCTCCAATTTCCAATGGGATTTTGTGGGTTGTGCTGTTCTCCATTTGCACTGACTCAAAGATGCTCAACTTGCACATGGTGCCCAGGAGTGTCTCAGCTGATAAACCTTTGTGATCCCAGTTTGCTTCCCTCTCGCAAGACTGGTAGTGCCAGTGAAGTGCAACCATCCCCATCATCACAGACTGGTTTGGGTTGGAGAAGACCTTAAAGCTCATCCAGTTCCATGGGCAGGGACACTTGCCACTAGAGCAGGTTGCTCCAAGCCCCGTCCAGCCTGGCCTTGAGCACTGTCAGGCATGGGAGATCTACTGGCATTTCCCTTCCCTTTGTGTTTCATTTCCCCTGTTTGCTTTCAGTGGAGAATGAGGAAACAAACCAGAAATCCCAAATATTTGGCAATTGTTTGAGGAGGCCAATGGAGTGGAACCACGCATTTGGGCAGGTGCTGATGTGGGGCATTGCACAGCAGGATAAATGCAAAGCATGTCCAGAAAGGAAAGATCTTTCAGAAAGCCAGCAATGGGAGTGTTTGGTGTTGCGGAGTGTGGAAGTAAGGGATATCATGAAAATGACCCTTTTGGGGTTTGGCTAAAATGAATGATATTGTTGAAGCTGCACTGAAGTTGTTGGATTTTAAGGTTTTTCTTGTGGTGCTGCCTGAATTAAGCTTTCCATTAGATCTAGGTAAATTTCAGAACAAACCATCATTTCAAACATGAAGAAAAGAAAATCCTAACGGTTTGCTTTGAGAAAGCAGAGAGAAAACCTTCCTAATTTTCCCATAGAAAAGAGTGTTTCCAATTAGAAGTGTTTCAAGCTGGTTGACAACAATTTGGGGGCATTATCTGACTCTTCAGTTTTCAGCAAATGAGGTTTCTGATTGGAAGGAACTTGCCCATCTGTAAGAGAGTGTCCTATATACAGGACTAATAACGTCAGCATGAATAATTCATCGCTCTTTATTACATAGAAAGGTGTGTGTGGAGTGTGAGGCACATGCAGTTTCATCAAAGCAAAGCATATTCAGTTAAAAAAGCATCACTTCTACTGAGTGCTTGTGTTAGACTGCTTTGTGGATTAACTCCCGCCCAGCAAACCAGCCTCCAAACTCGACTTTTGTTTGTCTCTACCCGACCTGAGGGGAGATTATTAATATCATGTAACATTCAGTTAATAGGTCAGATGTGAGACCTTATTACAGAGCTAAGATAAATTGCTTCTCCAGTAGCACATAGCTTGACCTTCACAGACTTCAGAGCTCAATATTCAGCCTTCATACATCCAGCCTTAATTACTGTGTGCACGGGCATTAGCACTGCCACGAAAGGTCCGAGTTCATTTTGCTGGACCCTGCTTTGAATCATCACTTTGCACACTCTAACGCCAGGAAAGGACGCAGCAAAGTCTTTTTAAGGGTGGGTTTGTTCATGTCTAGTGACAATTTTAGTTGTTTTTCGTCCAGAAGTGTGGTCTGTGGGATTGAGGGAATACAGTTCCTTGCTGCCTTGTTGACCCGGATTTTGGAGGTGCTTTTGCAGGGTCTTTTCTTACTGCTTCCCAGGAACAAAGCAGTGACTGCACAAGGGAGCTGCAAAGTCAGAGCTGGTTTTACTCCAAAAGCCCAATGAAGCTGGGGGAACATCCAACTCAAACCGTTCTATAATTTTATCATTTGCACAGGAGGCTTTTCCTTCTCTTGGGAACTCCTGGGGTTAATCATAGTGGTATCCCTAATTGAGGATGGATGAGAACAGGGGTGGTGGTTGGGTGAGAAATGTGGGTATGGAGACAGATCTGATGCCCTTCCCTAGTCTAGCAGTGCGCACAGAGGGTAGACAGGGGGTCCTTTGAGAGCCCTTCCCTGGAAATGCCTCTTTTCAGTTGTACTGAATTCCACTTGTTTCACTGGGGGAAAGTCAATGGCCTTCATTGCGAGTCAGAGCAAGTGACATAATTCTCCTTCTGTGCTTTCAGATCTATGAACACACGAACTTAATATTAGCAACACAGATAAAACAGCATTTTAATGCAGTATTTATCACCGCGCTGTCCCAGGAGAAAATCTATCAGAGCTTTAAATCTCAGGCTCTCCCATTCTTCTCGAGCAACAAGATCAATTCATTAATATTTGGAAAGCTTTCAGTGTTATTAATCCTGTTATTATTTTATTTATGTACCTCTTAGTATGAAAAAACGGGCAAAGCAAGGCCAGTCTCACGGACTGAGTTTCTTTAACTCAGGAGGGAATATAGGGAGGAAGAATGGGAACAGTTTTATTGGGTGAAAAAAAGGGTCTTTCTGCTCATATTTTGTGTGGCAGATTTAAAAGGTGTTGCAAGTCATCTAAAGGCTCTGAAGGGTTGCAGGCTAATTGTCTTATCATTATGAATTCGCTTTGTATCCGTGGTCACAGCACAGATCCTAATGAATTTATTTAGTATTCATGCAGACATCACAGCACCTTCCTTCCACAGGCAGCGTGTTGCAATATAATCAGCACCTCCATCACTGGGGAGGTGGTCTGGGAGATGGTCTTAGCCCAGGCTGGAGTAGATGGACCATAAGAGTTATTAAAGCACACTATTAATCAACCAAGCAGAGAGGTCAACCCTGCTAAATGAGTTTAGCTCCTTCCCTGGGTCTATCTCATAAGAGTACCCATGGCTCGAAAAGAAGTTTGTAATTGACTGATGCAGACAGATGAGTTTGGGAGGAGGTGATTGATGTCAGCAAAATAGATTTGAGCGCAATCAGCCTGCCCAAGAATACTAATTTCACAGCCTTTAGCAGCCCAGACCTGCTGCTCAAATACGCTTTGGGTAAATAGATCAGGTTGCTGATGTCCAACCCCAGCTATGACCCTGGGCTTCTACGTTTCTGTGCCTTCTCAAGCAGTGAAGGATCAGAAGTTGCAAAGCCTGTTGTGTTGGCATTAAGCTGTGCTTTAGCTCTTAAGATCTAGATGCCTCTGTGCTTTTCAGTATGTACTTACCTTTAAGCTTGCGAGTAGTTGGGCTGATCTTGGGAGGTATAATCCGCCCCGAAATGTCAGGAACATGTGAGGACTATGCTAAATCAGGCCAGATGCAGGACCTGGGAAGCTGGAGGCAGTGGGGCCTGCAAGCTTAAGGGATTTAGATAGACTTGTGCAGAATAGCAGCCTTCTCTGTGCTTTGGTCATGGGATGACTTTTATTAAACTGCACGCTCAAATGGCAGAGAGACAAACTCCAGGATTATCACTGAGGTTGTTATCAGTAGCAGGACATAAACTGTTGATGTTTTCCGTGAAATGGGGCTGTGAGCAGCAACCTCCTGGTCGCTGGAACTTCAGTGGTTGAGCTTCTGATCCTCAGGGGCTGCCACCCTCCCCAGGTCACATCATCTTCACCAGGCTTGGGAAAGGTCTGGAAAATCAGGGTGGGTCAACTAAAACAAAGCCCTCTGCTTCCTGGGGACTGGAAAGGGCTGAATGGCAATGGAGAACAGAATAACATGTTTCATCACTGTCATGCTTTTCATAACCACAGCAATAACTCGGACAAATTCACTGTTTAGTTGCTTCTCTGCAAGAGCAAAATTAAGTGCTGGTGATTCTTCAGCTCGAGGAGTAGTGTAAAGGAGCCTTTTCCCTTTATATTTTCTAGGTAATTAGATTAATGGTGCACTCTGGGTGAGTTTTAATGCATAAAGGCTGCATTAGATCTGTAATTCATTGCTTTACCTGCTGAAGTGCTCGGAGCCTGGGATCCGTGTGAGTAAGTTCAGGGCAGTAGCCTGTCCTCACTGAATAGAGTGGCAAAGGTCTCTATACAGCAATCATTAGAAGATGCAGAGTTGCCACAGGCAATGCCTACATGAGCTAAAACTTTGCCAAGAGGATTTATTGCCCTGATGGTGTGGTGAAAAAACACATCCAGGAGGCACCATTCAGGGTTCAGTGTGAAACCTGAGATGGGGACAGCACTGAAGCTCTTGGGTTTGCTTTTCTCCTTGTAAAAAAGTGAGTAGTGAAGCCTCCAGCATAGAGTGGGGATTTCAGAGTTAACTGCTCGCTCCCCTTTCAGTCTGGTGCTTGTCCTCTTTGGGAGATCTCTGCCTCTCACTGCATCCAGTCTGAAGTCAAACAGTGCAGAGGCACCTCTTGATATCCGAGTTATCAGAAAGCTGGTGTGTAGAGAAGCCACATCTGAAGATGTATGTAACAGCACCTTTTTTCCACCCTGTAAGTACGGGAGGTTGATAATCGGCATTGACTGAAGCCAGGAGTCAGAGCAGATGTGTTCTTTGTAGCAGGATGTTAATGGTGGGGTGTCTTTGCTGGTTGTTACCTTGGGTGGAAGCAAACTCCTTGGTGTTATTTAGGTCTCTAATTTAGCTTAAATCAGAGTTAATTTTTGGATCAATTCTCACTTACAGCCAATGGAAGCATTCAGTGTTTCCCCTGAACCTTACGTTGTTTGGAAATACCTCATTTCTCTGCAGGAGTGCAGAAAGGAAGGATGGATCCACAGGGATAATTGCAAGGTTTGAGGCACAGGGGAACAGATCTTCCCCAGCCTGTTGCACTTACAGAGTTGCATCTTGCCCCTCCCTCACGCAAAACCCTGGCTGATATGCCTGAGTGATGAGCAGTGTCACACTGAGCTGCCTTCATCTGTCCACAGCCTGTGAAAACCCGGTTTATGGCTCTGTTGCCTGTGATAATGGCCTCGCTGAGCAGCATCAATTGGTGCAGCGGCTGTCAGGGGAGATGAGCATTTTTATTTCTCTATCAACTACTTCATTGCTAACCTTCGGGTGACACGGGATCTTGGAATCATGCGTGTGGGTAATGCCTGTATTGCTGTTGACTTGTTTCTTCTCCTATCTCTGTATTCTGTCTTGGGGCTGGGGTTGGGATGACCCTGGCACAACAAGCACAAGCTGTCAGGCATTGTTAGCAACGTGACAAGCCGTCCCATGCACTCGCTTTCCTGTTGGCAGCGTGTTTCATTGCTGAGCTGACCTGTCCAGGACATAATGCCCCACCCCTGGCAGGGTTCAAGGCCAGGGTGGACAGGGCTTTGAGCAACCTGCTCTAGTGGAAGGTGTCCCTACCCATGGCAGGGGGTTGGAGCTGGATGAACTTTAAGGTCCCTCCAACCCAAACCATTCTGTGATTCTATGATAACTACCTGCTCTAAATGCCAGTGGCATTTTCCATCCTCTACTCTCTTCTTCTCTCCAGCTCGGAGCAGGACAGATCTCTTCTGCCTCTTCTGCCCACTCCAAGCTCTCGAATGATCTGCATTCCCTCCAAGCTTATCTCCACCTAAAGGGGATGGTTCTACCTTCATCTCTGCACCTCTTTAGCTCATCACTCTTTATGCCCTGTCTTCCTCTCTGGCAGGATATGAAAAAGCCTCAGAAATCAAATCCCATTTAAAGGCATCCACCAAGAGAGGATTATTCCTTTTTTTAATCCTCCTTCCCCTCCTCTCCTCCTTGAAATGAAGTTTCTTACACTGCTCATTAGATGATAAGTGAATATAGAAAAACCTTTGAGCGAAGGTAATTCCTGGCGTGCAGAAGAGGGCTGTGGTGCTGGCTACACGGTTATGAATGCAAACGAGTCCGGGCATCCTGTGGGGATGTTTTGTCAGTCCTTTTATCTCCCAAACCAAAGTTCAAACCGACTTCCTGAGTCAAGAACCATAAAATTATTCCACTGAAAGGATTCTCAAATGCCATCTATGGAGGGGAGTGGGGAGACCTTCATTTATCAGCCTCTGAACTGGTCTGTGCATGCGCAGGGGAAATGAAAGAGCCCCTCATTACCAGGGTCCTTTTCAGCCTCGTTCTGCTTTCCTGTAATTGATGGAATACATTGTGCTCCAGCAGGGAAGATCCTGGTGACTCAAATGGAAATCCATAATAATAATAATAACCCAGTGTAGTTCTGTAGCCTGATTCATCTCCAGATCTCAAAGTAGTTTTGAGACAATTAACCAAGGGCCACAGAAACCCCTGTGAAACCAGGAAGCCTTTACCATAAAATAGGCAAATCAAATGTGAGTTGTTACTTGAGGGTTGTCCCTTCATTTGAGCACTGTGGGCACCCCGAATCCGTGTAGTGTGGGAACATCTGTAGCTCCAGTAGATTGGTCTGTTTGTGCGTATAGGCTGCCATTGAAGTTGGGGGTATGTACGGGGTGCAAACACAACATGGACATGGGCTGAAGCTGCCCAGTTGCCTCGCCAAGTTTGCTGGGGGTATTTTGGGAAGCTTCTCCAGGATCTGCCATTAAAGAGCTGCAGATGTGTAGGGCTGGGAAATGACACCAGAGAAAGAAATACAGCTGGTGTGACTGCCAGCACATCTGTCCTGTTACTTCCCACCAAGGAGAAACAACACCACCACATTGCCAGCACTTTCCTTGTTTCAAGCCTCTCTGCCAAGTATTAAGAACTTTTTGGAGGTTTGGATTTAATTACAGCACCAGTGAATAGTCTGATTTACAGGCAGTTTGCTGGATTATTTGCAGTGGTGTTGGGGCTGTAGAACTGTATAGCTGTGTGCTGTACTTCTGATGCCTTTTTAGCTGAGTACCGGACATCTTTGCTTACACCGTGCAGTTACGATCTAATCCCACTGGTGTCAATGCAACTCTCAAGCCCAGCTCCTGAATATGGGTCACCTGGAGCAGATGGGAACATTATGAGCGTTGAGAGCTCAGGGTCTGCTCCCTTTTAATCCTCGGTTATTTGTACTGCCAAGCAGGATGCAGCCAGTGTTCAATCCAAAACAAAGCTGAGAGGTCCATGTTGCTTTGACAATGAAGGGCCAGTGTGGAGCAGGAACCAGAGGATACTCCTCTTCTGTGCAGTCAGTCTCTTCCACCATCTTCCAGCACTGCCTAAAGGTGTAAGGATCCTATTTAATTAAGTAATGAGAATTGAATATGATAGCTACAAGAATCGGCTAATTAAAAGGAGGGAAACTGCAAATGAGAACTGCCATGAATTCAGTAAAAATCAATCATATTAGAGCGGTTCATCATCCCCTCAAATGGGCCTCATCTCCTCCCTTCTTCTCACAGCTTAACCCTTTGTACCATCAGATGTTGCTTGCTCTCAGGGGAGGAAGCTGAATAGATGCATGTTGTGGGAGAAAGCGGGACTTGGTGCTCCAAAAGCATGTGGGCACCCTGGTGCTTGAATCTTCCCATGAGCATGGCTGGCCCCATGCTTTCCTTTCTCCTCTGCAGGTACTTGTCTGCCTGCAGGCAGTGCTCTTCTTCCTTTAACTCTCCACCAAAGAGTACCAAGGCAGCACCTCACCAGAAGAGGAGAAAGAAAAATCCCACTTAATCAAAGAGAATATTAAAGCTGAGCTTTTTGTACAGCAACGGTCCTCAGAGTGAGAAATCCCCTCTGTCAGTGGGGGGATGAGCAAGGGAGAGGGAAAGAGATGAAAAAGCATCAGAGTTTTAATTAAAAAGCTGCATCCTGCCTTTGGTTGCAGCTTCTTTCTGCCCCCCTTCAGTAGGCTTCACCCTTTAAATGCCTGTTAACAAAGATGTGCGAATTCCACCGATGTGGTGCATGCATTTGCTCGAAGAAGCCCCATTTGTCTGTGGGTTGGGATGGCGGAGGCTTGCTGGGCCAGGAGGAAGAAGCAGAAATGGCTGTGTCAGAGGGAAAAGCATCCCAAACCTAGTGATTTTCCTGTTGGATTCAGTGTCAAACTGGCTGCTGGACTTTCAAACTAATTTGGCTACCTGAGACTTACTAGGGTCTATCTGACCTGATGTAGTACCTCCAGTGGAGCTTTAGGGCTGCTTCATTTTTCATAGAATCCCAGAATGGTTTGGGTTGGAAGGGACCTTAAAGCTCCTCCAGTTCCAACCTGTGCCACGGGCAGGGACACCTTCCACTGGAGCAGGGTGCTCCAAGCCCCTGCGTCCAACCTGGCCTTGAGCACTGTAGGAATGGGGCAGCCGCAGCTCCTCTGGGCACGCTGTGCCAGTGCCTCAGCACCCTCACAGAGAAGAGCTTCTGCCCAAGAGCTCATCTCAGTCTCCCCTCTGTCAGTTGAAAGCCATTCCCCCTTGGCCTGTTCCTAAAAGCCCTCGTCAGGAGAGTTTCAGGGGGCTCTGAAAGTCAGCCAGTGCCACAGTCTCAAAACCCTCTTCATACGAGAAGTGCCATGGGACCTTTCAAGGCCACCCGTCCGTGCGTTAGTTTCAATTTAAGTGCTAATGATCCCTTCCAAATTGGGCTCCATATAAACGTTCTGTTTTCACCCCAAGGAAACCAGATGCACTTTAGGATCCAAAACACAAACACAGCCTATACTATAGTAAAAAAAATTAATCATTCATTCCCTACATATTCCCTCCTTTTTGGCTGCATTTCTCAGGTTGTGATGCTGGGCTAGGGAGGGGCACGAGGCATCTTGAGCTGGGGGCCAGCAGCTGGGCTGTGTACAACCACAGCTTCCAGCAGCATTAAATGTTTAATCCTAAGAAGAGCTGAGGGGCCAGGACACCTGGGCTGGATGCTCATACTTGCCAAGCTGTCTTGCCTAATAATTATCAGAGAGGCAGGAGTCAGAGTGCACCAGTTCAGTTCCTGGATACATCAAGCCTGTTCCCTTTGTGCTTGATGCTGGGTACCAAAACTCTGAGCCTCTGAGATGATGGGTGACCTTGAGCCAGTTTCCTCTTCCCATTGGAGAAGTTTTCCCCATCCCTTGCGCAGGGCTGCTGGGGGACCTGCACTCATTTCTGTTTACAAAGCACTTGGCTGCCTTTCCTTTAAAACCCAGCTGCTGAGCGAGTGCAGGATGCTCTATGCAAGATGAGGATGAGATGTTAAAACTCACCTTCCTCTTCTACCCCGCCCTTGTTATTAGGAACCCAGGTGGCCACTGTGGTCAAAGCAACCATCACCTTGCAATCCTGAATGTAGGACCATGTCCTGTCCTATTTTCCTTAAGTAAAATCAGCAGTATTACAACTTGCTGCTTCACCAGGTGGCTCCTGTCCCTATGCAGGGTCCCTGTGACAGCTGCTGGAAGCATGTTACTGCAGCCAACTTCTGGACCTGACAAGATGCGTTAATTGGGATGTGATGTACCACGATATGACACATGGAAAGCACAGCAGAATTGGCAGTGTCACTCACAGAGGAGTGGGGGCTTGCACACTGCTGTTAATTACAGGGAAGCAACGTGGTTTATAGGGTGTGGTTTGTTCAAGGTCTGTGCATGTTATCCTCAGGTTTGTCCAGAGGGACCCTCCCTGCCTGGGGGCAAACTCAGTCATTATTTTTCTGCTTTCTGTCTTTCCTGAAGGAACAATAAAGCCAAGACACAGTCTTATGGGGTGACCTTGCCATCACCCAGACATGGGTGTCTTCTTCAGGTCCAGTGTCTCTTGAGGTGGGAGGGTTTGGGTTACGGTATTGCCATCGCATCCTCTGCCCTCTTTTGTTGCAGCTATAAAACCCTGGGTCTGTTCCTGATGCAATATTTGTCTCCATGACTGGGTAGCAAAGTGCTTCTGAATTGATGGAAGTTATTTCCCAGTATGCTGCAGACTACACATGCGGGCCAAGTTAGACAGGTGAATGGCATAGTTTGCACGTTGTTGTTGTACTGTAATTGTCATTGCTCTACAAGGAGCTTCAGATGTATCTCAAGTGGAAATAATAACCTTAGTTTTATAGGGAAGCAGAAATACATACCCGGGCCTAATTCCATACAAGGGCAGAACCACTTTCCCCACGTACCACAAGTGTGATTGCTTTTTTCAGCTCCAAGGGAGCCTTTCTTCAGCAAATGATACATATTCCCATTTCTGTGCAATGGGCTTCAGGGAAAAGGCAAAAGAAAGACCCAGGTTTTCATAAGTCACCAGTGAAATCTCTTCAGGGTGTAGTGCTTGGCCTGTCTTCATGTGTCTAGTGTTAGCACTTCAGAAGCAGGAGACCCTGGAAAGGGACCTAGTTCTCTGTCTCTCATCTGCCTTTCTATGGAAGAGCCTCAAAGAAAACCATGCAGTGCCTTGGGTTAGAAACTGTGCATGTGCATGTGAAAGTGTAACTAATGATTGTGCTTATAGAAAGTGCTTATAGGAAGCACTGTCCTAAGAAGTTTGAAGATGCTTTCCCAGTGAGATTAGTGATTATTCATGTGCTGGATCCATGTTTGGAAGAGTCAAGGAGAGGGATTCTGTGATTTTCCCTGGCTTTAGTGTTAGTTCTCTCCTTCATCTTTGTCCTTTTCCTAACCATGGTCTTTCTCTTCTGCATCCTACACTGTCCCCATTCCCTACCTCTCCACCCATCATGGTTCATCTTCCTTCAGACAAAAACAGAGGATGGTGACGGCTTGGATGTCAGTCTTTCATTGCCAATGGATTCTAAAGTAAAAAATAAAGGACCCTCATGATTTGGGGGGTAGGAAATAAACTGTTGAGGGGGGAGAGAGAAAAAGTATTTCTCAACATAATGAAAACACAAATGGACAAGATAATTATCTTCATAAGGGCTTGGATCCATGACAATACATCTCATTTTATAAAGCCCATTAGAGTTGGAATTTTATGCAAAATGCTCCCAAGAACTCTAAAAATATAAGGCAATAGAGTTGAAGCAATGGGGATTATTAAAGGGGGGAGTGTTATATTGGAGGCAATAAACCCTGGAAGAACTAGGAAAACAATATTCTAGTAAAACCATAATAAATGACTGTGGTTTAATCACTTGGTAAAAAACGAAGATATTTCTGCAGGTTTTATAGTGCCACTAAAAAATAACAATAACCCCAAAGTCTTGCACGTTAAGGATTCAGCCAAGGTGCTTTTTCTGGTGACAGAATCACACACAAGTGTCATTTTAGCAATTTCCTGTTTTAAATAATAGTATATTATTTTCTGCATGGATCCACTTTTTCAACCTCTGCTGTGCTTTTAAGATATCATTTGCCATTAGATGGTTTTTCCTCCCATTCGCTACTCGGCATACCCTTGAGCCTTTGAACATACAAAATGATATTATTTTGAGCAATCTTTCCTACCACAGCAAAAACCAGGGAAACTCCTGGAGGGTCTCAATTTTAATGACGGTCTTTCATGTGCTTGGACCCTAATTGCAAGGTATTGTATGGGTGGTTTAGGAAACAGAAGCACATTTTTCAGGACTTTTCTCTTTACCTGTTAAATAGTTGGAATCCAAAGAGTGGCTGTTCTTTCTCCTCTTCCCCACCCCCAACAGGTTCTGATGTGTTGTATGAAAATGAAGTGCTTTAATTTAATATCCTTTCCTTTCTTCTGAATAGCTCCTGTGCTGCTGAATGAAACCCAGCTCTCATTTCCTTTTTAAGTAGGCGGATTAAGTGCAGGGAGGTGATGCCCAAATCACGTGCCAGCCCCTGCATCAGCTGAAAACGGGGCAAAACCAATGTGTCCATAGCAGTAAACACCTCAATCACTATCTCAGGAGCTTTTTCCAGTCCCTGCTGCAGGGCTGAACATGGGGGTCAGATGTGGAATCCTGCCACATGACTCCTGTCACGATGTGTGCTTCCCAATGCTGGGATGCTTGAGCTGATGTGGAGCTTTTGCAGTTGAGCATCTCTTTTCCCTTCCCATGGGACTGACATCTTTAGGGGCAGACCTTCATGCCAGAGTCTCTTTCATTCCCCTGTAATACATCCTCAGCCTTCTGCACTTGTGCCTTTACAAGGAGAGCTGTGATCAAAAGCCCCCCACTGCAGTTTCTAAACAGCCTTTTAATGCTTAAAACAATTGTGGGGCATCACAGTGAGAAACTCAAAGTTGTGTTCATAGGGAAAACCAGGCACGCATCTTGCTCCCTCTTACTAACTCAGTGTCTCACAGCAAGCAGACACTTGTGCTGTGCATGGATTTAATCCTCCGGGTGACACTGGTGCTCTCGGGTGCTTAAGAGCTCCATCAATGTGAATAGGAGTTGCAGTGTGGGAGCTCATGCAATGGAGATTAATAACTCACCCAGCAGCTAACCTCAAGTCCTGTTGCAAAGTGAATGGGGTGGTTATTTGATGTGAATCGAGCAGCTGTTTGCTGCAAACCTCTCTTCTTGTTTATTAAACTTGTTTATTCTTCTGTGTAGAGAAGGACTTGGGGGGTTTGGGTGATGAGGAGCTCACTCCAACCTGCATTTGAGCCCAGAAATCACCCATGTCCAGCCCCTTGACACAGACAGGGACACCTTCCACTAGACCAGGTTGCTCCAAGCCCTGTCAAACCTGGCCTGGGTCCCACCTCTGTGAGATGGGGTCAACCTGCATCTGCCCATCAGGAAAAGCCCCTTCACCCCTTAGCTGCCATCACCTGAAAGTCCCCAAAGAAAGCTGCATAAAAAAGAGGGATGAGCATCATCTTTTCGAGTTTCAGTCTCCTGCAATTGCACAGGGAAGGCTCTAAAATACAACCCCTTAAAAGCTCAAGGCTCAGAAGGGAAATAGAAAGGAAACACTCAAATTTACTTGTTTTAAAACTGCTTGTGATCTATTTATTTTTTTCCTAAGCTGGTCCCATGAGGTGGGGCATAAATCATGGGTTTATTTGGATGCTCAGACTGGGAAATGCATCTTTCTCCTTGGAACCAGAAAGCAATGGATGCTTAGAGCTTGGAAAATCCCTTAAAATGGACTTCTCCACCTAATGAAGTGCTGCTTGTAGCGTCTGGAGCAGAGTTCAGCCACTGCAGTTCCTAAAATCAAACCTATGAGGTTCCTTCCCTCCTTTAGCTGGTAGGAAAGGGAAATAAATATATAAAGGCTTGAATTAAAATTCTAAGGAAGTCATCCACAATAAATATGCAATATTTTGCCATGAAAGACCATAATAATATTTTTACTTTTCGCTCCCAATATGATCAGACTACTTTACATTTTAATAAATGCATAGTTTGGAAGGGGAAAATAGCATTGCTTTGATACAGCAGAGATTATTTGATCAAGTAACGTATTAGAACTTTTCAGGACTGCATAATGGGGGGAAAATGTTTGTTCCTTTGCAGTATTCATCTATCTAATAGGCAATGATTGCAAACAAATAATTATATGCTGGAACAAATGGGGAAAATTAAGGTTATCTGGCACAGAACAGCACCAAAAAAAAGTCCTGTAAAATAACAATAAGGCAGTAATGTATAGCAGAGTGGTTTGGCGATAATTGCATATCAATGGACTGATTGCAGAGCAGGTTGAGAAATTAAGACAGCTGATTGTGTGGCAGAGGAGGGGGACTCTGTCCTCACAGTCACACAATGAAAACATCACTCAGTGATGAAAAGGGGTTGTGTGTGTTCTGTGGTTTATGTCATCATTTGGCCTTGTGTTCCCAGGGATGCTCAGCCTCAATATAGCCTGTCAGGGACCATCCAATTAGACCTTGACAGGCTTGAGAGGTTGGCACCTGTGAACCTTACAAGGTTCAACAAGGCCAAGTGCAAAGTTCTGCCCCTTGGCTGGGTTCGAAGCACAAGCACAGGCTGGGCAGATATTGGATTAACAGCAGCCCTGAGGAGGAAGACTGGGAGTGCTGGAGACAAGAACCAACCAAGGGTGCATCACCTGGTACTGATCTGTGTTGAGGAGAAAGAGCCTGGACAATCTCACAAGACATAGCCAGCCACCTCTGCACCCCATATGAAATTCCAGGGAGTGAAACACATCCAAAGTGTACTGATTCTGCTCATCTTTCCCACCATCCATCCCCCTTTTCCGCATGCCGTTCCCTGCACAGCGCAGAGCAATTCTGGCTCTGCCTTTGCAGCCTGCATTCCATAATCCACTTAGAATTTGAAGCTTTTTTCTTTTATGTAAGCCTGCCTTTAAACTCTTGATGTAGCTCTTTTTCCATCTGTTTCTGCCTGGGCATCTTTTCTGTGCCCGGCCTAATGACTTGCTCTCGCTAGGAAGAGACTGTATATTAATATATTCATTATAATTCTTCTTTCCACCACTTCAGATCTTGTGAGGAATGTAATTGCTAAAGCAGATTTTAAGTTACATCATGATAACCGAGCAAGTTACGGGGGAGGTTAGACTATCACTTTGCTTGGTAGTTTCAATCTCTGAAAGACCCCAATTGTGAAGTGAAGGCGAATGCCACCCCAGCAGATTCACTATTAGCATTGTTGTTACTGGCATTATTAACTTAGTGCCTGGCAGTCCCAATTATGGGCTGAGATCCTCTAATGCTAGGGGACTTGTTTCCCATATAACTCCTTTTCCATCCGTTGCAGGTCCTTTATCTCCAGCTAATTCCACATCCCAGAATCTCTCTCCTGCATCAGTCACGTGTTCCCAAGGAGAGTATTTTCCTTTGCCTATCGCTCTTTCCCCAGAGGATGGTGTTTCCATGCAGATAATGTGCCCTGAGACATTTATTCCACTCCATTGCAGTGGAGTTATAGTCTCTGTGGGTTTAACACCTGCCTAAAATTAATCTTAATTTTGTGCTAGGGAGAGGAAACCGAGGGAAGTAGCTTCATTTTCACCCTCGGAGCGGCTTCCTACAGGTTCAGAGTTAATGGGATATGAGCAAGGCAGCACACCTGGTGCAGGGCTTTGCACCACCCCAGCCTTTACCAGGACCTTCTCCTATGCTGACCATTTCCTACTCTCCCTGTGCCATAGGGGCTGTGGTCACAGTGGGAGCACACCTAAATAATACAGTAAATCCCACTGTCAGTGGTTACTCTGTGGGGTTACTTTAGAAGCAGATGGGAGGGAAGGATGCTCCTCTTGGGGTTTACCTCCAGGCTCTAACGCATCCCCTTGGCTGCCTTGGTGCAACAAGCATCCCCAGCCAGGACAGGGTCAGCTCCACTGCAGAGCTGAGCCTGCCTGGTACTGCTGAACCCTCACGTTAGTGGATTGATGGCTTGGAGTGCGTTGCACTTATTAAGTGGAACAGACTGTTTTCATTAAGAGACACTGGAATTATTAGAGCCAGTTAAATGCCTCCTGGAGATGCTGTGCCCAGTGTGTGCTTGGTACAGCATGTTCTCCAGTTTGGCTGTGACACCCGAAATTCATCCATCAGCCCCAGACTCATTTCAGCCCGTTGTCCCTCTCAGCTGCTGAGTTCCATTTGGCCAGTTCTCCTCTCTCCCTCCTCTTATGCTGTTCTAGGGACTCAGGTGAATTGAGAGCTGGGGACTGGGAGACTTTCATTATTCACATTGTGTGCACCTGAAAATTGCATTGCCTGCTGGCTTGCAAATTGAGGACATTAAACACAATGCATTAAACCTCCGGAATATGGAAATATCCACAGAGGGCCTCAGATTTAAGACACTACACAGCAGAGTCCCAGTTCTACAGACAAGCGAGTTCAATGAATAGATGGGCACATTGTTGGTGCAGAGCCAGGGAGCAGAGGGGGAAGCTGGCTGCAGCGGGGTGGAAGGAGGCGAGCCAGATGGGGTCCTGCTCGAAGAGGAGATGCTGCATGGGATTCTGGCAAAGAGGAAGAGTTGGACTGGATTAAAATGCAGAAAAAAACAGGCTTCAACCCCTGCCAGGATGTATGTTCTGTTGGCTTTTGTGTTGGGCATCACCTTGATGTTGGGAGTTGCTATGAAGTGGGGCTGAGCTGTGCAAGGTCTTTGGCTGTGCATCAGAGCTGGGGTGAGATGCTGGGCTGGCCACCCAAAACCTCCCACTTTCCCCACCCCATTCTGCTTGTGCACCATGTATGTGTGTTCATATGGGCCTTATTCACCCCTTGTGAAAAGTGGAGCTCATTGCTCTGCAGGCAGCAAGGTTTCTTGGGCTGAGGAGCTCTAAACACTGTCCTTTTGGCCCTTCTTGATGCCTAGGAAAGGGTTTTCACCATCACTGAAGCAATTAAGTGTTGACAACAGGAGGTTGATGCTGTTTTGTAGGTGGGGAAACCGAGGCAGAGCAAGGAAAACCACTCCTTGTCCAAGGTCAAGGTCAAGAACAGCAATAGCAGATCATGGAGCCAAACCCGGGTATATGGAAATCACGTTGGGCTTTATACCCCCCACTCATCCGACCCCATTATTTCAGCATTATTTACTGTCTTACTTTTAATGGCATTCCATTATCTCCCTGAAACACTTATTTCTTCATTAAAGAAATCAAAACCAAAGCAGGATCCTGACATAAAATGCTCAAACTGCCTTTGGATTTATGTAGCCTGTTTCACCACCCACTCGTGATGGATCTTCACAAGCTTCCCGAATGGATTTCACAACCACCACACATGCAGAGCCATGTGCAGACCCTTGGAAACGTTTCCCTCACCGCAGCTTTCTCTGGACCACATTGTACAACAGTGAAGGCCTGCAGGTCGGGAAATGAATAAGGTGGAAATACTGACTTTGTTCTGGGAATTTAATTAGGCAAGATTTGATTTAGATAATGGATTTCAACTTCTGTGATTAGAAAAGCCCTGCGGTGACCAGTAGTGATCAAGACTTTGATTTAAGCTTTCTTCTTGAGAGGGGAGCCCTTGATAATTCAGCAGGCCTTAGCAAGAGGTGCCTATGGCTCAGAAGATGACAGCAGGTTTCAATAGCACTGAGAGAGGTTCCCCTTGGAAGAATACGAGATAACCTCCGTCTTGTCAGCAAAATCTGTCTGCTTCTTGCTTGACCTCCTCCACAGGGATCCTAAGCACAGCAGAAAGACACTTCTGCTTCTAAACAGACCCTTTTGGCAGAGGTAAAATCCTTCGGTCCACAATGCTTCTGGTTTAAAGAAGCCAAATCCAACTCCAGTTTTTTCTCCTCGTATCCAGGTTATTCCAGTCTTGGGTTTTGTTTTCACTCTGTCTCTGGCTGCCAAGTTTCACCTGCATAAAAGCCAGCCCTGGTCAGCGGGTTTTTCATCTCCTGGTTGGAAGAGCATCCTGCTCCCCCACACTGCCCTGGGCTCCCCCATTAATTGAATAGTATGTTTGAACACCAGCCCTGGCAGCTCAATCCGAGTGGCTGTAAACAGGGAGCCATACATAAAAGGAGAGACTGCAAGCATAAAACTTTATGGTTAATACTAGCAATTAGAGAGGGACAGGGGTGTAATTTGGAGCAAAGGTTCCTGCTCCCTCTATTTAGAGGGTTTTCTCTGTTTGCGTGGTGGTTTTGGATGCAGAGCTCTTCCTGCTCTAACTTTCAGGAGGGTTTTCTCTCTTCACACAGTGTTTCTGGATGCGGATCTCTCCCTGTTCTCTCTCTTTGGAGGGTTATCTTTCTTTGCAATGCTGTTCCTCCCTGCCTTGCTGCATGCCCAGCCCTCATTCACAGACTCACCTGGCTGTATGGGAGTCTGAGCAGGATCTTGGCAGGAGGAGGCAGCGGCAGCAGATGCAGACTGTCACAGGGAGCAGATGCCTCATTAGCCAGAGCACCACACAGCAGCAGCCCAGCAGTGTGGAGGGGGCAGCCAGCATCTCTCATTCAAGGAATGAGGCTGTTGAGTGCTCAGTCTCACTTGACTGTCTCCATCTGTCCTCATATCCTCGTCCTCCCTACCCTACACCACTGTCCTCAGTTTGTGTAACAGCTACTTGTAACCTGCTCACCTTCCTGGGCTTGAGATAGCTGATGTAAACTGATGTATGGTTGTATATGGCCTTCGAGCAGCTTCCAAGTACCTAAAGGGAATGACAAGAAAGCTGGAGAGGGGCTTTTGAGACGGGCTTGTAGGGACAGGACAAGGAAGAATGGCCTTTAAACTGCCAGAGGGGAGATTCGGATTAGATATTAGAAAGAAATTCTTTATTATGAGGGTGCTGAGGTGCTGGCACAGGGTGCCCAGAGAAGCTGTGGCTACTCCATCCCTGCCAATGTTCAAGGCCAGGTTGGATGGGGTTTAGAGCAACCTGCTCTGGTGGAAGGTATCCCTGCCTGTGGCAGGGGTTGGAACTGGATGAGCTTCAAGGTCCCTTCCAACACAAACCGCTCTGTTATTCCATGATTCTATGCCGATGAGGGAAGGTTGATTTGTGTCAGCAGAGACTGACACAACCCTCTTCAAACATGGGTTTGAAGAGTAGGACAAATTCATTTCTCTGTAAAGTGAACCCATCCATAATCGTCAGCGCCTCCTGCCCTTCCCATTGCATCCCTGTTGCAACCATCCCAACTTACCTCTGAAGCATCACCCCTTGCTGCATAGAGAAGGAGATGTGAGAAAAGTGCTGAGAGCCGAATAGGGATAACTTTCTGCCAGCACCCAACAGAGTGGGTTCCTACAGGCTTTTGGGTGGCTGGGGGGTTTGGCACCGAGCATGTCGTCTGCAGTATTGTGTTGCTGCAAGCTGGATACTCGAGTGTGAGCCATCGCTCCTGGGCTTAAACAAAGTGTAGTACAAGACAATTCAATTAGCTGCAAGCGGGAGTCAATAGCGCAGCACGGCTCGCACCATGCTTCCGAGCTGGGGGAAATCAGCCTGTGTGCTGGCACCTGTCAGCCAAGGGCTGATCCGGGTGTGGGAGACAGGGATGCTGGAGGCAAAGGCTCCTCCTGGAGGTGAAGAGGTGTTGCTGGAGCCTGGATTTCTCCAGGTCACCTCCTAGGATAAAAGAAAGGGGAAGATTAAAATTCAAAACTATCTATGATGGAGATAGGAAGGATGGTGGTAGTGGGATTTTCTGGAGAAAAAGGTCCTCCTTTCCGGACAGCCATCCTGGGACAGATCCTTGCTGAGCTGATATCCATTAGAATCTAGCAGTCTTCGCAGCTGGCACTGCTCTCCATTGCTGCTCCTGAGCCAGCAGGCAGGCTGGGGTCTACATTGTCCACCTTGATTCAGAGCACAATCTGCTCTTCACAGACCCACTTCTCTTGTCAAACCACTGGAAACACACAAAGATCATTTGACTCACATCAACATCCTTTGCTCATCCCTGTGTTCTCCTGCATCTCCCCTGAGCATCACTAATGATTCCCCTCTGATGTACTTGTAATGCTATTCCCTTGCTTCCTGGGGTTTGCTTGTGTTCGATGAAAAGACCTCATCATTCCAGATTTGTCTTGCGTGAACTATCACAGGATTAGCGAACTGGAAATCTTTCCGAGTTTTCTTTCAGAAGCTGGTCCCTCGGGAGCAGCGCGTTAGTAAATGATTTTTCTGTTCTAGCCCAAGGATTGGAGCTGCATCCAGTAGCCAAATTGAATTCATTCGGGCAGGGTTAAGAGCCATTTGATACAGCTTTAGATTAGGGGAAGGCAGCCATATACATTCCATATTCCCCCCTAACTGCTGCACAGTTACCAGGGATGGGCCAGCATAGTGCTTATTGACTGCTCCCCAGTGATCCTGCTGTTACAAATGGATGTTGCTAAACAAGGGAATGGATCCTAAATCTTTCGCTGCTGAAAGGTAATGAAATAAGACAGAGCCATAGGTAATGGCTTGACACTTAATAAAAGGTTGGTGTGGCTCTTTGAGTGGCTGCGAGCAGCCAGTGAGAGCTTTCCACTCAGATGAAGGGGTCTGTTTGCATTTCTCCTGTCGGCTTGAGCTCTTCCCAGTGCAGGACTGAGCAGGACCCTTATAGAACAGCGTTGCTGTAGTTGACAGTTTGGGACTGAGCAGCACTGTTGTGCTGCTGCAGTAATAGGATGGTGTTTGGGATCCTTCCTACAATAGACTCACCTTCCTAGGTTTGCAGAAAGCTGAAGTAAACTAACATAGGTTTGTGTACACCAATGAGGGAAGGCTGCTTTGTGTCAGCCAAGGATACAGACATGGGTTTGCAGAGTAGGACAAATGAGTTTCCCTGTTTTGTTAAAGCGAGCCCATCCATAATTGTTGTGATGCCTGAAAAGCTCATGTGCAATCACCATCTGCTCCCTGCTGGAATGATCTCAAGAGCCGTGCCCCCTGAGGCTGGAGCCTGTCTCCTGTGCACTAGGCCTGTTGTAGGGAAAAAAGGAAAAGAAAGTGCTCTGCAAAGGGCAGGGAGACACATGTGGAAGTACAAGGGTCTGGGTGTCTTCAGGGAAGTACCCAATGTATCCGTTCACAGCCATTGAAAGCAAGAGGCGAAATCTCTCTCCTCAGAGCAGGAGAGCTTAAGTACAGCAGTGCCCTGTGCCCAAGCCACAGTGAGCCTGACTGATGACATGGACCTTAGAAAAGAAGCAAGTTATACTTAGGATAATCGGAATTCCCCTTT
Source organism: Psilopsiagon aurifrons (assembly GCA_025447955.1). Classification (NCBI taxonomy): domain Eukaryota; kingdom Metazoa; phylum Chordata; class Aves; order Psittaciformes; family Psittacidae; genus Psilopsiagon; species Psilopsiagon aurifrons. The sequence goes on along the minus strand of JAOEHY010030611.1, from coordinate 23,881 downwards.
GAAAGATCCTCAGGCAAAGGACAGTCAAGGCCCATAAAACTCTGTAAGCATCCACCAATCTTGCCAGTACTCAAGAGCATCAGTCCTGTGATTGTAGAATGGTTTGTATTAGAAGAGCCCTTAAAGATCATCCAGTTCCAACACCCCTGCCATAGGCAGGGAATGAATGATGTGCACTGCTTCCCAAAGGCCCCGGCTCCTGGACTTGCAACGTGAAATGCAGAGCTTTTCTTGCCTTTGACTGTTTGGTCTTTACTGTAGCATGGAAAATTTGGAAAACATAACCTTTACGTCCTGCAGAGCCAGGGAGCAAACAAAAGGGACATAGAAGTAGTTTGCTATTTATTTCTATTTCTGGAAAATCTCATCCTTCCTTTTCCTGAAAGCACCTCAGTCTCTCATGCCTTTTTTAGCTGTTTGGATGGAGATGTGTAAATAATGACAGAGTTTAGACCTTGTGCATCCTGTGGGCTGCTTCTTACACTGCTAGAAATGAGACAAACATGAACTAGGGGAAGAAAAAGAGGTCTTGAGATCTGGTAGAGCACAAGATGAGGTCCTCACCTGGGAGAGAAGGGAACCAGTGCAGAACAAGAATGCTTGAACCAGTCTTGTGTCACACAGAGAAAGCTCTTCAAAGGCGGAGGAGTGCTCTTCAGCTTGTGGTGCCAGAAGTGGCTCTAGAAGCAATATTCAATGTCAATTCCCACTCCACGTTGGCTGTAGGATGTTTGTCAAGGCTACTCAGGGCAGTGTTGTTAACTAGAATCCACCCAACCTGTGGTTGGGTGAAGGCAGCGTAAAGAGAGGTCTCTGCTTTATCCCCAGACAAAAGGGGCAGGTCGTCACCACAGGGGATGATGTGACGTTTAAGCACTGCTTTAACTATCTTCTGTCAGTAGAAGCCTTCCTCCTCCTCCTTCTCCTCCTCCTTCTCCTCCTCCTTAACCACCCATGTTCATCACTCAAACTGCCAGTGACATCTAGGGATGCTTTCTCTGTGACTGGCATCACCTTACAGGCTCTGAAGCCTCCTCCCAAGGAGCTTTGGTATCTGTTTTCCTGGCCATAAACCTGTTCCTCCCTGTTTCCCCCCCTGTGTTAAAACGGGCAGTCTTGTTCTCATTTGAATCAGGGAAAAAGGCTTCTCACTATTCAGAACACCTCAGAAAATCCCTCTGTCATCACTGCTTGCTTTGTTTTTTTACAACACAGTCCGAAACTACAAGAGGTTTGTATTTATTTTGGTTAGAAATGAGTGCAATCCAGGTAGAAATGGTTTAGCTTGAGGGATCTTCCAACCTCAAAAGAAAAACAGAGGAGGAAGCACGGAGGAAACAAAGCTCAACTAACACAGAATCCCGCTGAACTGGGAATTAAACACTGTTCCCTTTCAGCAATTTCCCCCAAGAAGAGCAGCCACTGTGAACAGTTTTGACAAATGTGTTTATGTTGTTTGATGGAAACCTTCTAGGCTGTACTGAAATATAATATTGAGGGGCAGAACTGGGAGAGGAAGCTGTGCATTTATCTGTCCTGAGAGCAAATAGCACACGTTAGGATTTACATGGATTCGGGGCTTATTGGACAGTAGCCGCAGGTCTTTAATTTAGGGTATTTGATGGCTGTGTACCCAGTAGTGTAAATGTGAGGGAGAACATTTCCCTATTGGCATCTGCATAAACTGCGGAGATAAATCCAGGATGAGACATTGCAGCCATCACCGTGATACCCTAAAGGGATGGCCAGGCACAGAGATGGAGAGGGATGTCTCACCAGGCAGAGCCATGTGCTCCTCACTCACCCCTCCCAGAGTCGACCTTGGACAAAGACCCAGGAAAAGAAACCCCATTTTTGCTCCTCTGCAGAATTCATCCTTTATTCCGGGTCCCAATTTCACATCATTTGGAGAAGGAGGCAGGCTTTGGTGCTGACTCTGGATGTCTCCCTAGGCTGGCTTCAGAGGAGGCTGTGTCATCCTCAGCCTTTCAAGGAACCCACAAGGGCTTAATTAAAAACTAAAGTCGAGCACCGTTATTCAGATGAGGCTGTCGGCTCCTCTGCTGACGGCAGCTCAAACTTGTCACTTCACTCGTGCTGCAGCTCCATGCAGGAAGGTAGGAAATTCAGCTGAGAGACAAGCCCTGGGTTGGTGTGGGCTGAACCCTCCTGCCATAATCCTCCTGCTGGTGAGAGTGGGTTGGGGGTGACAGCAGCATCCCTGTCAGGCCAGGGAGCAATCAATCAATGAGACTTCATTAAAAGAGGCATTGAAGGCACTTGCTTAACAGATTCAGTCTGCAGAGGTGATACAGACCTGACTCCACTAGTATTACAGGGAGAAGGGGAATCTGCATTTCTTAATCGCATTGCTTTGGTCAGAAGTCTCTTGTTTTCAGCTTCGTTCTGGGTATTTACATGCTTGGAAGGAAAAATGTAATATTAACTATTGCTTCCCATCACTGAGGAGACAGCAGTGGCATAAAAAAGAGCAACTACAGAGAGAGATGATTTGGGGGGGGGGGGGGATGTGAGAGACCCAGAGGAATGTGAAGTCAGAGAATGGCTTAAAAGCAGAATGGAAAATACAGAACATCAATGCAGAAATATTTTGTGATTCCCAGCAAAAGCAGAAACCAGGCACTCAGAAAGGGGCTATCTGTGAAATATGCTTATTCCTGCATGTATGGCTCCAGCAGGCATGTGTGTAGAGTGATAGGTGTGTTCATGGAGGCACCATGCCTGTATGATACAGGCAATGTCATGTGTGCACATCCAGATAGATGGTAACCTGTTGGCAAGTGGGAGAAGCTTTCATCATGTGGAAAAGGTGATCATCGCCTGTCTCCTGGAAGAGGGGAAGCAGTTTAGGAACCATGATCTCAATAGTAGCTATGAAATTCAATGAGAAGGGACATCCAATACCACGTCCCGGAGCAGGGACATCAGCAGTCTTCCCATGGTGGATCCTGCTCAGGGGATGCTGTGTGTGTACACATATTCTTGCCCCTCCAGCCTGCTGTTTCTGCATCTCTTTCCAAGGAGATCCCATCTGCTCTGCACACTCCATCTGTAGCTTTCAAAGTCACTATGAGGGGAAGTTTGTGGGTTTTCATTTCATTCCCTGCCTCCCAAAAAAGTGTTTATGTAGTGGTGCTATTCAGAAGGCGGTTTTGGCCCAGGGCAGGAAGGTGCTGGAAGGTGCCCAGTATGTCTGGGGTGCTCGTTAGTCTCAGATGCTATCACTCACCTGATCAGAGCCTTGAAGTAGTTCCTCCTTCCATTCCCCTCTGCTTTGTTGAGGGAGAAGTTGCTTGGGGTATTTGTGGTGGTGTCGGAGGCAAAGAGCTGTGATGGGTACCATGGCAAGGAAACATGATAACTGCTGCAATGGGAAGTCCAGTGTCTGTGCAGTGGAGGACAGGTACTGCTCTGCTGCACATTACTGTGTAGGGATAGTGAGTTTCCTTCCTTTAAAAGCCCTTGAGCAAAGCTGTGAATGTTTTTTTTGCTGTAAAAGCCATGTGGACTCTGGTTTGCACAGTTCTGAGGAGTGGTGGCTGGTGTGACGCTACCTTGTGGCTGTCCTTCCTCAAGGGGTGTTCCTGAATTCAGAGGCCTGACAGTGGCAATATCTCTTGTAAATGAGCATTTCTTCTTGTAGTTTGTTGCTGAAGCTACAGTGGAAGATTTAGGGTTGTTTGAGGTTGTTTTGGAGTCGGGGGAGGGGGGTGGGGTGTTGCTGCTTGAAGGTGATGTTTCTGGTTTTCCTGACCCCTTAGCAGGATTTGCCCTCCTGGGATTTGATGCTCTCAAAGGGTGCCCTCAAGAAAGCTGGAGTGGGAGTTTTCACAAGGGCATGTAGAGGCAAGACAATTGGGAATGGCGTTAAACTGATAGAGGGGAGACTGAGATGAGCTCTTAGGCAGAAGTTCCTCCCTGTGAGGGTGCTGAGGCTCTGGCATAGGGTCCCCAGAGAAGCTGTGACTGCCCCATCCCTGGCAGTGCTGGAGCCCATTTGGTTGCACAGAGGAGGGTTAAGGGCACTGCATGTGCGTGTGAGCACAGCTGAGAGCAGGCAGTGGGTGCTGCTTTCCATAAGCACAAGGACACCACTCTTTAGTTGCCGTAGAGGGTCTCCCAAGCACAGGCTGAGGGTGAGAACCAGGAAACCTTTCCCTGCACATAGTGGGAGCTGGTGAGGACTGTGATACGCCTCCCTCTCCTTGCACAGTGCTTGTATCTGAGTTTTCATTTTTCCTGGGCTAGGATGTTTGCAACTTGTGAGCAGTGGTACAGCCGTAATTACACTCTCCATCGCTTTCACATCAAGAAGTAAATGGAAGAAAATCACATTTTGAAGTACCAGCACTGACCTTCATTTCAGAAGGTTAGTCACCGTCAGCTGGGCTATAATCTAGCCCTAAATTTGCCCAAGACCCTGCTGTTCCCTTGAGATTATCACGCGCTGAAGCATGGGGCAGCTGCTTGAGAGGCTAGCAGAGGAAGTGCAGAGCCATCTACCACAGATCAGCTGCCTTTGTACTTCACTCTGGTAGTGGCTTAGAAAGCAGGAATCAGAGAATGGGTTGGGTTGGAAGGGACCTTGAAGCTCATCCAGTTCCAACCCTCAGCATGGGCAGGGATAACTTCCACTAGGCTGCTCAAAGCCCTGTCCAACCTGGCCTTGGATGGCATTGAGGAAGGTATTGAGGTCCCTTTGAGCTCAGGCATTTAAGATAGTTCTGGAACTCAGAAGTCCTGGTTCATAATATCTTTATTCTTCCTCTGGACTTGCACTATGCCTCCCACATGGTGCCTTGTGTTTGAAAGCAAGGGGACAGAATAGGTGGCAGTAAGAATTGTGTTCAGCTATTTCATGTAAGTCATAATCATTCCTAATCTAAATGTGCAGGGACAGTATTACATAGCCTAATCAGTCACATCTATTGTACTGTTTCCAGTTTAGTGAAAAGTAAAAACCATTCAGGAGACAGAAATTTGTTAAATGAGCATCTCTGAGACCGTGAACCTTTTTTAATGGCTAGAACAGCATTGGTATCTTAGGGTCAGGATGCATCCCTGAGAGATGGATGGTGGAAGGAAAAACTGGTCTATGGAGAAATGACTTGCTCCAAGTCTAGATGGATGACATGGGCAGCCTTTTGCCCTTGCTGCTGGCAGAGGTGGCAGTATGGTCCCCTGTGGGGTACCACACAACCAGGATCCATTCATCAACATGTGAAATAAGGAAATTGGGTTATCCCAGCAGGTTTTCCACTTGTGCCCTTCAGTGTCTGCGTGCTTGTCATCCTTTAATATAGGCTGTTGTCTGTTCTGACCCTAGGGGAGCTGAGTCCCCTCTACAAGGGCATTTGCATGCCCAAAGAACATGCATAAGGTGATGTGAGTGGCCTGATGTGCTGCAGCAGGACTCTCCTACGGGAAGTCCCTGAGCTGGCAAAAGGGAGTGCTGCTATTAGGGAAGCTGGAATCCCTCCAGCTTCTCCGATAGCATCATGTTTGTTCCCTCTGTGTTTGCCAAAAGTGCCCTTATTTATTTCATCAGCTAAATGCTGCAAACCAGATGCCTGACTTCCATCAAGGCATTTAATGATGATGATCATTGCTTCCTCTAATGCAGTGTCTTCTAGTGAGGGATGATGCCAAAGCAGCTCGCAGCTGTTGACCAATGGGTGCCTGTTGTCTCCAGTATTTCAGGGCACTTATCTATTTTTGTGCCAGGGCTCCTGTTTTGCTGAGTTGCAGGAAGTTCTGAGGTGGAACGTGGCAGATGTTTAATAGCGGACCGGAGCCCAGTGAAGCAGATGAGCTCGGGGAGCGAGGAGAACCTCCTGCTCCTCTGTACTGCTTCACAACACCATGTGCATGCTAAAAGCATGGTCCCTGCATCCTCTTGGAAGCAGGAAAAGGATGCTGCTGCTCTCTCCCAGCTAAGCTTTGAATAAATAGCACAGATGAGGCTGCACAAGGAGTTTTTGGCAGAGACAGGAGGAAGATGTTTGCCTTGGGAGTTTGTTTATGGAGCACAGGTGGGATTTTCCTCTTCTTGGAATGAAAGGATGAAGTTGAGCTTGAAAGGATACTGGGTAGGGCACAGACATTGGGAAAAGCATGGATGTTGGGCATGCTCGGCTAACCTGGCAGAGAAAAGCTTCTCTAACCTTGTATTTACACTGGTGTGTACCTGAATGTTCATTGATGGAGAACATGGCTCAAGAACTTGATTTGAGCAAGTGAATTCATTTTGTCTGCTGGCTTCAGCTGGAAGGTGGGAGCAGGGTCACATCCTCGCATCCCAAGGTGTGCCAGGATGAACATGGTGCTGTGGAGACAGGCAAAGGCGCTTTGTTCTGAGAAGTGTCAGAGACCTTTGTGCTGTTGCCATCCCATAGAAAACATACTTGACTGTTGGATTGGTGTCGTTTTCCTCCCGGGAATTGCTGTGTAACTTCTGGAGGTCTGTTAAGATCATTTAAGAGACAATTAAGGATTTCAGCACTGCTTTGCTATTTGCTGAACAAACTGTTGACACAACACACCATGCTCCTCTGTGGTGCTTTAGCTTGCAGTTTAGACTTCAAAAACAGAGGAGTATGAAATTAATCAGCAAATTATTTTGATTGCTTTGTTCGTTTTTCCAGCAAGAAAGTTACCCACCTGGAAAATAGTGACTGGCTGCAGGCAGGAGCGGAATTTATTACCTGAGATAAGTGGAGCTGGGATAAAAGTCCTCTTCAGTTTCTCATTTTAGCTGCAAAGGCTGCTACGCTTCTGTTCTGTTCTTTGTGCTAAAGATCAAACAAGAAGCTTTGCATAGGTGTGCCAGGGACTTTGAAGGAAGAGTTTCTTCCCCCATCCCCGCCTTTGCCTCCTAGGAGCAGCACCTCGGACTTGAGATGAGAGTGATGATTAGCGTTCCTTTTACAGTCGTGCCGGCATGACTCTGAATCCCAGCACTGGTGTTCTTATCCTGCCTTCTCTTCCACGTGCACACTCTCTGTTCTCTCTACCTTAGCCTTGTTTGAGTCTTTTTCCCCCCTTTCCTTTCCCCGTTTCTCTTGTGGAGTTGGCTTTGTGAATGAAGCATCATTTCATTCTCCTAAAGGTCCTGAGAGGGCGGCTGACAGATCTCATATGCAGGGTGTCAGCTCCTTTAAATGAACACACTCAGATGGCTGTAAATCCCTATTTACACATAATAAACAAGAGGCTATAGGCCATAGAGGGAATAATGTATTATTGATTACAGCAATGGCATGGAATGTCCTTTGAAAGGCAAGTGGTGCATGTCAGCACTCCAAACACGGATCTTCCTACCCTTTGGAAGTGTGAGGCAAGCCTGGCTCAGTGTGGGAATAAGGTGGGTAGACCCCGCTGAATGGAGAAAAGTGGGTTACAGCCTGGTGGCACTAGAAAATAGCAGAGTGGGCCAACGCTCTGGGTGCCTTCAAGCCCTACCCATTGGGCATATTTGGGGTTTTTTAAGCAAGCAAATGCTTGAGAGATTCTCCTACAAGTGAATCCAGAGCATTCAAATGTCACTGGCTTTCCCTCCAGGAGCAGGTGGATCTCTCCCATTGTGCTCAGGAGCATTTTGTATGCAGGATCCCCATGTTGCATCTTAAATGTGAGCAAAACTGAAGCATGGTGCAACATTTGGGATGTGTGAAGTCAGGCAGATATTTGTGTGAGTAGGTAGGGAAGAGGACCTGTAGCAAAGCAGGAGGATGGCTTACAAGCCCTGGCAGTGTTCTTGTGGATGTAAATAGCATGCATGCCAAAACAAAGTGTGTGGTGGTTTATTGTGTGTGGGTTTTTGTTTGTTTTGCTTAATGCTCGCTATCTGAGTTGCCTTCTTGGCAACTCCGGCCTGCTACTTGCATTGCAGTGATGAAGAACACTGTTATGACAGTTGCTGAACTTCCAGCTGATGATTTCAGGGCCCTTCCAACCCAAACCATTCTGTGATTCCTTCCCTTCCTCAACAGTGGGCACCATCCTTCCTCTCCCATGCAGACAGGAAATTCACTGCCTTGTTTTAACCCTGGCTGTGGTTGCAGGAAAGAGAGGTCCCTGAGGCTTGACAAGCAAATGGAGTAAGTTTTGCCTGGTTTAAATGAGAGTTCAGACCCAGACAGATAATGGAGGAGTCCTCCTCCCTTTGGGAACTTTTAGGGGAGTGCAGACTTTGCTGCACCTCATGGTGTTGGCTTGAAGGCCATCTACCCAGGTCATAAGAATCTCAACGTACAGCCATGCTAACAGAGCATCTCCATGAGAACTGGGTAACCTGAATCAGCACATGGGGAAAGCTACCCCCTGCCACAAGCACCACTGACCTTGGATCTGAGCTGTTTGTTCACTCGTGCAAACTCCGCAGCGAAAATATATCAAAGCTCCCTTTTCCTGCTTCTTTTTTCCTCCAGTATTAAATGTGAGTTTACAGATGAGATGTGCAGGGCAGGAAAAGATGCTAATAGCACACTTGCTGCACTCAGCTCAGCCACTGAAAAATTTATCACCATCTGTCCTGGATTGGACAGGGCTGTGAGCATCGAGACGTTCACGTCTTTGAAGCGGCAGCAGATAGGCTCAGCATCACAACAGGTCAAGCACTGAGTCTGCAAAGAACTTGCAGGGGTTTGGCATGGGGGAGCTGTGCTTTGTAGTCTTCTCTTTGAGAAGGTCAGAGGCAAGAAAGTCCATGTTGTGCTCAGAACTTCCATTGCTGTGCCAGCTCAGCAGCTTTCAGGGGTTTTATGGGTGAAGAGGTCTTCTCTTTAACCATTTAACTAGTCAGCTCTTCCTACATTAACACCCCCAAGAGATTTAAGGTGAGTTCAAGAGGGTGCTCAATGGGCCTGTAGGGACAGGACAAGGGGGAATGGCTTCAAACTGACAGAGGGGAGACTGAGATGAGCTCTTGGGCAGAAGCTCTTCCCTGTGGGAGTGCTGAGGCGCTGGCACAGGGTGCCCAGAGAAGCAGTGGCTGCCCCATCCCTGGCAGTGTTCAAAGCCAGGTCAGATGGGGCTTGGAGCAACCTGCTCTAGTGGAAGGTGTCCCTGCCCTTGGCAAGGGATTGGAACTGAATGAGCTCTAAAGTCCCTTCCACTCCAAACCATTCTATAACTCTAGGTAGTGAGATGGCTGTGGCTACTTTGGTGTCCTGGGTGCTTCATTATGTACCCCTGATGAGTCTCTAACCTAGCTGTAAGTGGAACATGTGGCTCTATATGTTCAAGTTCTGCCAGGCTTTCATGGAAGCAGAGCAGAAGGAGAGGTCAGAAATCAGGCCAGAAACAGAATTTCTCAAGCTCCCAGGGAAAGATGTTTGGGTGCAGAGCTTTCTCAGCGTGTTGTATGATCAACCTGTCTGGAAGTGAAGTGTTTTGATTTTTGGTCTGTCTCTGCCCTCAGTGTATTATTGGTCTTAAAGCTGAAAAGTACTCAAAAGACAGCTCTTGTGATGCATCTTAAGTATGATTTGCTCTTTGCAAGAGCTGTGTCTCTCCCCCGCTAGCTCTTCCTGTACCTCTCCTTTCCCTCCAGCACCAGCAAGGCCAATTGAATCTTGGAGCAACACAACTGCTAAAGCATCTCTCCCATGGCTGCAGTTGCATATGTTTTGTCTTCTTTAAAATGAAAAGAACTTGGACTCTTTCCTTAAAACCTCATACCTTGAACAACCAAAACTTGCTGAGCAAGGAAGTAACAGTCAGTGGTGCAAGGAGTGCTGCAGCAATTAGCAAACCTAAATGCAGGCTTGGCTCTCCTTCCAATTAAACCCTGGCAAGCTGCGCTACATGATGTGGTAATGAAGCAGAGAGTTTTGGAGCTCCTGTGCTTGCTTTTTGGAGGGTATGGGAGCTTTAGGCTCTCTAGCTGAAACTAAACCATTGAAAGTAATAGGCTGGACAATCTCACCCCATTACTTTTAATGGGATTGAGTGAGGGCACTATTGGGAGCAGCGCCCTGACTCTGGGGGAAGCAGGGGAGCTGTTTTCATGTATTCAAGTTATGGCCAAAGCTGGGAAAATGCCCCCGCGGCAGTGGAAGCCAAGCTGCTTGCAATAACTTACAGGGTTTGGCAGCAGATAGGAGGAGGAGTAGCAGGATTGGTACATAAAGGTGTGTATTGGCATCATCTGTGAGTTGTGGCTTAGTTTGGTCAAGGGGAACTGCAGTATGTGTGAGATACTCACTACTCATGTGCACTTTGGGCTGTGCAAGGGCACGAGCAGGGTGCCAGATCCTTCTTTTACGCTGATCTTCCCTGATTTACCTTTCTACACTTTGCATCCGTAGAGGTGGAGGAAGCATTTAACATTGTGTGAAGTACTGGTCTCTTTTACTGAAGCTGGCGAGTACCACTAGCATCACCCAGCAGGACCAGTTGTAGAAATCATGAGTTTTCAGGTCTGTGAGAACATTAATTGTGATTTAAAGGGGAGCAGGGATGGTCATGAGTCAAATATTGCAGGATTAAACATCCAGGCTGGATGCTGCAGCAGTGGTGTGGATGCTCAGTGTCTTCTCTGGACCCTGTCAAGGAGACTGGTGCGAACTCGAGCAGAAGCATTTGCAGTGGGATGCCTGCGTTTCCTAGCAGCCTGGGTGATGGATTTGTTTCTCATGATGGGATCGAGTCTCCTGCTGCTGGGATATGGAAGGAATGTGGTCCAGAGAGGGCAGCAATCAGCCTCCCACACAGCCTGACTTTTGTCTGTTCACTTTACTTTCTCCTGCTGCTGAGCATGGCCAAAGTCCCCCCACCAGCACGCTGTAAAGCTTCAATGCCTCAATCAAAGCAGCCTTCCTGCAGAAAGGGATGGAAACGTAACAGTTAGATAATCCACTGAATCTTATGGCTTTCCCTCTAACTGGCATCTTGTTCATTAGCAGAGGGCACAGACCTGTTTTCCTCCTGCTCATTCTGTCTTAGCACCATGTACTTTCTGAGCACGTTTTAACTGAAAGGGAAAAGCAGGGACTGCAATAAATGCACCTCCAACTGGAATTAATACGGAATTACTGCTCCTTTGAGCAAGTTACTCGTGTGGCTGTCTGGTAATACCACAAGTCAGATTCCCCAAGCTTTTTAGGTGCTTTGGTTCCCAAATTCTAGGGGGTTTAAGATGAGGAAACAGATAAACCTGTGCGTGGATCTGACCCAAGATGACTTATTCATGTCAGTGGTCTCCTTCAGCTCAGGACCCAAGAGGGGGCGGTATGGCAATGGGTTGATGCTGCACAGTAGGTTTCCTACCCCCTTCTTGCCTCACAAGCAGGAAGGCAGCTTAAAGAGGCTTCTAAAATCACTGAGAGTTGGTGAGGAGGGGAAAAATACAATAGAAGCTGAAGGCTTGTATTTAAAATAACAAAAAGAAGCCTTCGATGCAGAAGAATTGCAGCCGTGCTGTGAGGTAACCGGCACACATGATTTAATTATAACATACACAGATGTAACAGCATTGGTGAGGCTGGAGCGTGATTTTCCTGTAATAGAAGGACCATGGGGTTCCCTGCCTCTGACTGTCTTGTCATCTTCAAGTGAGAGCATGACTGCTTCATGCTTCCCTGCCTTCAGAGGGGGTTAAAGGGACACAGCTACTGCATCTTGGAGGAGCTGCATCAAGGATGTCCAGCATGGGAGGGGTTTGGGGCAGTTGGACCATGACCTCTGTGGGGTTTGAGGTAGAAGGAGCTGATGGGCTTGAAGGCAGTGACTGTGATTTCCTCACTCAGGCAGTGGGTAGCTGTGTTTGGATGCTTCCAAGGGTAGAAGTGGTTTGTCCTCCTCCTAGACTCATAAAATGGATGGCTGAACCAGAAACCCGGTCTGGGTGGGTGGTGTAAGAAGCAGTTGTTGATCCAGAGCGCTACCGTGGATGTGACATTTACACTGCTGTGGTTTTATTGTGTTTCTCTCCTGTGTGACCACAGTCTGTCAGAGCAGTGCAGGGACTTCCAGGGCTTATAGCAAAGTGTTTCCACTGCCGCCTTCCCCTCCTGGTTGAGCCAGGGGTGTTACAGCATGGGGTGTGATGCTGGGATGCCTCCTGCTTGATCCACATCTCTAGACCTGCACATAAATGTGGCTCTGTGTGTGAGCCAGGGGAGCATTAAATGTGTTATTTATTCCAAAACGAGATGCTCCTGCCAGGCTTCAGGATAATGTCATGCTGTGTGCGTGGCTAATGTTGCTTGGATTGCAATAGGATATGCAGGGGTCCCACGGAAGGAGCAAGGACAGTGCAGTGGTTTTCAGTGAAATGAGAAAACAGAGTCTTTGGTGACAAAATCAGGTCTTTAGATAAGAAACTGTATTCTTAAGTAATGTAAATATGTGGATCTTGTATCCCTGTCAGATTTGTTCTGAGCTGCTTCATTCTGGTTTTAGATTAACAACCCCTCCTGTTGAAAGCCCTCTTGATGTGTAGGACACCCTCCACTTGCAGCTCCTGTTTTACACGGATCCCAGGTACTGTGGTGTCTCGGGCTTTTCCAGCCTCGTAAAGGCATTTTGGCTCCCTGAAGAGCTTGTTTCTTCAACTGCAGTGGAAGAAGGGCTGGAGAAAAGTGTGCTGGGTTTCACAGGTGTCCTCCACCGTTTCCTCTCTGTTATTTTTCTGCTCCATAGTACAGAATACGCAGCTCCTGGGTTTTGGTCAGGTGGAAGAGGAAGGTGGCTGGAGGAGTAAGTCAAACAGCAGCAGTGCCACTGCAGACCTTGTCAGGCAGATCCCCAAGTGACTGCAAGTTCAGGTCTGAGCTGCCAAATGAAGCATGGGGCTAAGTGACAGACACCCCAGGGCCATCTGAGCCCTTGGCTTGTGAAAGGAAACGCCTGGGGAGGCAGAGAGGGTGGGGGACAAGGCTTAAATTGCCTGTTAGCCTCTCCTGCTGTCACTCCTCATCCACTAGTGGACTCAAGAAGCTCCATAGAGTACACATAGGCTGTTAGCTGGTGCAGCACAACCTCTGGAGTGTGAACTAGACAGATGTGCCCATCACCTGATGGCCCTGGTTGACTCCTTAGTGTCAGCAAATGTGATCCCTCATCAGCACATGATGTAGATGGTGATGTGTTGTGAATCTGGGGAAGGTTCAAGGAGAGATGGGTAATGCATGTGGAGTACTCGTGTATTCCTTAAATGTCTCTTGAAGACTTGTTCTTGACCTTCCTGCAGTGGCTTTGCTGCCTTGAAACAGGAGATGGGTTTTGTGGCTTGAATGGAGCAGCATGTACAATGGGCTGTAGTCAAAAGCAGATCATATCCCTGGGAAGCCCTTGAAGCGCAGGGCAAATCCACCAGTGAGATGAATTGGCCGTAGCCCCTCTGAACAATACAGACATCTTCCAAGGGAGTGTCCAAGCTCCATGGCTGTAGCAAGGTGAGGAGCTTCACAGGGTCTGAGCAAAGTGAGATGAAAGTGGTGATGGGATAGAAGCTCTTGTGAAATACTGTAGAAATCATGTAAATTGGAGAGCAGTGCTTGAGCTATGCCTGCATGCCGTGAGACTGTAAAATGAAGCGTTAGAACTGTATGATCTTTCAGGTCCTGTCCAACCCAAACCATTCTGTGACCTGATGGGGAGGAGAGGGCATGAAGGCATTCCTGTGGACAGTCAGCTCCGTGTCTCCTCTTGGTGAAGCCTTTGGAAGTAGACTGTGGAGGGAGAAAGTGTTAACCCAAAGTTGCCTCATAGCAAAGAACTTCCTCCTAATACCTCATCTAAGTCCAACTTTTTCAATAGGAAGTACAGGGGAAAATGCTTTTTCCTACTCATGAGGTGTAGTTAGGCTGTGGAAACTGCTGCCACAAGACCTTAGCAAAGCATTTGGGATGATTTGACTGTATGCCTGTGCACACAAAGGTGTGAAAGCTGTTTATGCAAGAAGGTTCAGGTCCTAGGGGCCCCCTTACTCTTGGGTGAATTGTTCTTCCTACAGCAGCTCCTTCTGGGGAAGGAAACATTCTAAGAATGACTGAGCTTGAGGTTTGTGATGGCTGTTCTTCGCTTCCTGGGGAGCTGAGTGGGGAATACAGACAGGTCAGCATCCTGCGCTTTAGGGACCAAAGGCTCTGCATTGCCACTAGAGGGAAAAAGAAACTCTTCAAAACACTTCAGTGCTGAGTTACAACTTGGAGATGCCTCTCTGCCCTTCATTAGGCAGGGAACACAGGGAAACAATCCCCTGCTCAGCAGCACTCAGCCCTCTTCTTTCTTTCTTCAAGTTGTGTTTCCTGCCAAGAAATTCTAATTGTCTGGTGCCAGGGCAGAGCTTGTTCTTGGGGAGAGGTCTTGCTGCGTGCCTTCTCTTCAAGGTCTTCCCCTTGAAGTTTTTGGCGCTGATGCCTTTCAAGGGATCTTGAAGAGCTCTGTTTTACACTGGCTTGAAACAGGTTCAGTGAAAATAAGCACATCCAAGTTTTCCCATCATTTTCCATGATGTTTTTTAACCGAAAGGAATGTTTGGTAGAAGTTTTAAGGACAATCTAGACCTTTACCTTTTAGAACCAGAAGTACCCATAGGGAAAACAGCACTGTGGCTGGTGATGCTGCTGTTTCCCCAGCTCTGCTGCATGTGCTTTCTCTCTTCAACACAAACAGGACTTCCAATTCTGTGGTCCATCGGAGAATGGCCCTTGTGTGCAGCGGCATTTTACGTCTCGGAGCAGCGAGCTGGCAAACACCTCTGCTCCATCTGTTTTCCTTCACTGATGGATTCTTTAAAGTCAGATTGTGGTCCCACAGGGACATACTCAACTAATCCTCTGCTTTTAAGATTTTATTTGTGCAATAAATGGATGACAAGGTGGTTTGCAAGTATATAACACAATAAATGGGTTTATAAATGCAACTTTTCTGAGGAGCACTGTAGAATAAAATATAATATCACTTCAGCATTAACACTGATCTCTGCTTCATTCATATTTCAAACAGTAATATGCCCATTTTCTCATCTGGGAAGCCTCTTAGGTTTTTTAATACATTTTTATAAATTAACCAGGCACAGATTTAATAATAACTTGCATTTGTATAGCTTTTTTCATCTCTGAGGATCTTGGATTGCTCTGCAGACTTAATGGTGTAATACAGAAATTACATGCCGAAGGATCCATTTGCTCTCTGCTGAAATACGGTGTTTGGAATGATCACCAACTTTCACAGATGCAAACTGCATCAAGGGAGGAAGCTCAGAGCCAGTGCACATGGCAGAAGAACTTGGAGGAGAAGGATGCAGCTTGCTTTAAGAGTGCCCAGAGCACAGTCGCCTGAAGAAGAGGTCATAGGGATGCTGAGGATATCTGCCTGAGAAAAGCTAGATATGCCTGGAAATAAGGATGCTGACAAACAAGAAAATGCTCCTCCATGCAATTCTAACTTTTGGGATGCATTGTTGCTAGATGTGGTGAAGTGAAGAATGTGGAAAGACTTGGGAGATCGGGCTTTTCTTTCTCTAATGTACAAGATACCCAACAGCACACAGCTTTATCAGGACAGGAAACATCTAAGGATGGTAAGGAGCACAAGGTTTCTCAATTGAAGTGTTCAAGTGAGCAAAACCTCTTGGATTTACTGACAGGACCTTCTCATATCACCCTTGCTGGCCATCTTTAAAATTTTGAGCTCCTTTGCTTGGAGACTTTTAAGCTTTTTCAGGAGCTCCCACCCAAATTCTTTGCTTCTGAGATCCCCAGGTGAAATGAGGCTTTTCCAACCCTCTATCTTTCCCAGTCACTGTGCTTTGGTGTTGTTGGCACTACAGTATCTGTCATGGAGGTTGCCCATTCCTCACCCTAGAAAGAAAGAAGCTTAGAATGATAGTTCAGGTATATGACATGCAATTGTAAAAATTATTTGCTGATAGCAAATCACTATCTCTGTAGAAAGAAAGAGGTGAGAAATTGGAAATGTGATATTTATGTTAATACAAAGTTTTAAAAACTTAATTTAAGAGGCCAGCTGCTTGTGCTTCTCTTAGAAGTGCTTAATTGGTATATAACAGCATAGTTAATTAAATACAAATCAATAGCTTAAACCAGCTAATTGATATTTAATATGTATGGGAAAATAGAGCAGTTGTAATATAATTAACTCAATATTAAATAAGCAGTGGAATTGCAATTATGCCTTTGCAGTGATTCTAAAGTTTATCGTTCTTTAATAAACTTGCAATTAGACAGGATGAGCTGAAAAATTATTAAACAGGTATTATTGGGCTATTAAACATTTATTACCATTCCTGGTGGGATACAGCTACACAATAATACACATTATGATTGTGTTAATAAAGCTTTATTACTGCTTTAGCCTTTTACTGCAGTGGTTCATCAGAAACTGAGTTCCTTTCTTGACTTCTGGGTGGAGGAACTGAGTAAGGAAATGCCAAGCGATGGGAGAGATTAGGGAAGAGCAGGAGGATGCTGTAGTTTGGGCCAGGGCTGGGAGATCTTTCTTCCAACACAAAAATTCTCCTTTATTGCCCAGGTTGTGTGTAAAGATCCTTTCTTAGAAGACCCTGAGCTCTCATTACTTTTAATTGTCTTTTGCTTCACCGTCAGTGGCTGCCTTTAACACTGTGTAATGTGAACTTGTGATTTGTTTGAGTGGCTCTTGCATGAGTTTGGAGGTGGATTGATGCAGGTACTTTTGAGCAAGGCAAAACCACAGTTCTGCTGTGATTTTGCAGAACAAATCTTGCGTTTCTTCACACCTCCTGGAATAATAAACTTCAACTCTAACTACTTAACCTCTGTTGGGGAAAAATCACTTGCCATTGCAAAGAAGTGGCTGGAGTTCGGGTTTTGGGTGTTGGGGGGACACATGGGTTCATATTCTGTTTTCAGTGGTATCTTGGCAGCCCCTAAAGCCAAGGCGTTTTAAATGCTGGGTGTCTGCATTACTATTTTAGTTTTAGGTAGCCACTAAAAGCCATGAAGTGGTGAGACATCCTCAGGCACCACAGTCATCCTGAAGTATTTTACCTTTTAAAGGCACTCTCAAGTATTTAAAGGTCCCTTTAGCTATAAAGATTTTTGCATGTTCTCACAAATTTATGGTATGAGTTATTATAATGCAGTGCTCTTGTATAGCTCCTTTCATCATGGGATATCAAAGTGTTTTATAAGCATTAGTTATAACATCCCTCAGGGAGGCAAATGAAAGATAGACGCCCATGCTGATGTGTGCTGATCCAGGTTCCACATGGGGATTTAACCCACAGTTCCTTGGGATCCAACCCATGCGGCTCAGCCCTGAGAATCCCTCCTTCATCTTGGGGTTAAGATGGGGCTGAGACCTTTTGGGTCATCTCAAAAACAAGGCAACCAACCTCCTCGGGAGCATATTGCTACCTGTGCCTGGAAGACAAGGTGGACACCGAAGTGGTATTATGTTCATCCATCCCCTGAGGAGGCTGTAGCTATCGCTGCCTCTATTGCTGCTTTAGTTCAGGATGCTCTTGATGATGTTTGTGGTCCATGGAGAGCATGGCAAGCTCTGATATGCAGGTCTGTGTGTTCATGAAAAACCCACCCAGCAACCACAAACATGTGCACACAAGGATGCAGGGTGTCTGAATGGGTTTGATAGTAACGCCAGCTTGCTCAGCTCACTGTAGGCTGCACTGCCTTGTGTGGTGCTAATTTAATTGTGTTGTTTTAATTACGCTTTGATACCTTGCTCGTTGGAGGCTCAATAGGAATCAATGCAGTTTTGTTTTCTTGTCAATAAAGACAAAGGCCTCTTGCCTGCTTCATGGGCTGTAGGCGAATGGTGGCAGAGGCTATTGGCAGGTGCAAAGCTCTGCAGCCACATCCACTGTTTTTACAGTCGAAGTTCAGCAAGGTCTGATTGATTCTGGTTGTTAGTGCGAAGGGAGGGAACCTGTGCTGCGTGTCCAGCTAAGTCAGCAGGCCTTTGGCACCTTTCTCAGTGTATCTGTGGCTGTTTTACTCTGAGCACATCATGGTACATTGTGTTGCAAAGCAAGAGGCTGGCTTCCACCTTTGCATCAGAGATGGGAGATGGCTGCTGTGTACCTCTTCCTGCTAATTAGGGCTCTGATTGAGGAAACCACTGAGGATGTGAAGAGTTGGTTCATCTGCCCTGATTTCTCTAATCTTTAGACATCTACATCTGAGTTCGTCACTTCCTTCATGGCCAACAAGAAAGTTACAAGCACCCCCAAAGCCACGCTGGGTAGTTTAAGTGAGTCACTTCTGGAGATGCTCTGGCGTATTTTTTAGGTAGCAGTGTGGATTTAGGGGAGTAATTAGATTTTGGCTTACTCTGTGCATCTCAAGAGCCTTTCCTTTGCCTGAGCATTGACTTCAGTGTGATTGGCTTTGGTTAGATGATGATCCCCTTCTTGGTGGGAGGGAGCCTTAGGACCAGGAGCTGTTGGTCCTCAGCCTCTTGCAAATGGAGCCCTACTTAATGCTAGAAAAAGTGCTTTAATTAGTCTTGTGGGTACCCCGAGCTTCCTGTTATCAAAACAAGACAGCTTTTGCTGCACTTAGGCTCTGATTCTGCCTCATACTGTGTTGTGAGGATGCTAACCCTCTGCCGGGATGCCATGGCAACTATCATCATTAAGGAGGGATATACCCATGTAAATCTGTGTGCCTTCCCCACATGTCACATTGAATGACTTTCCTCTTCCTCTGGGCACAGTCCAGAGCTTGGATTCAAACCCAAGTTTCATCATGGCACTAGCAGCCAAGGCTGGAGGCAGCTCCTAGGCTGTCGCTGCGCTTGCACCCTCCTGCCTCGCTGCCTTCCCCTCTTCATGCAGCACAACTTCACACCGATTCCAAGCTCTCCTTCCTCTGCAGAGCAGGACTCTAAAGAGTCCATGGCCACATTAAGTAAACATCAAAGGGGCTTTGATCAGCGGGCTCTGCCGAGCACAGAAGCCCCCAAGGAGCTCAGCAGGTCCGCAGGCAGCATCGGGGACACGGTACCTTAATTTTCTCCACTGCGACACAGGAGAATTTGTTTGAAGCACTGGAGCTTCTTGCACGAGGAGAGCACGCGTGCACGCAGCCTACTTCTGGAGAAGCCCCTGTTCAGATCTCTGTTACCGATACTCAGAAAGCCCCATTAAGAAATCAAGGCATCAAAGGCAGCACGTGCCTAGTCAGACTCCAGCGCTTTACTGCATGTAGGGTCACTTGCTTGCCTCTGAAGAGCAAGATGCCTCAAGCCAGAGTTATCTTCCCTTCTGAGGGCCATTTCCCATTTTACTTTGCTGCCTCCTAAGGGAGAAAGGGATGAAAGAGTCCATATGGTGGCAGCAGCTCATTCCCTCTGCTTGGCAGATAGGAGTGCCTGAGACAGGGGCAAGTTAGGGGGTAGTGTCCTGTCTCTACGTGTCCGTGCCTAAGTGGAGCAGTGCAGTAGCAATTGATTTGGGACGCAAAGCTGAGCTCTGAGGCTGACCAAAGTCTTCAATTATGTGCCCACCTCACTGGTGCTTTACCAGAACAGCTCATCCAGCAGGATTTCCTCCCTGCAACATCCCCATGTGCTTGCTCTGGTCCCCAGCCTAGTCTAACATCACTGTCTCTTCTCTTGCAGAACTGGGGCTCCCAGGACGAGGATGCTGCCTAGTACTGGGGTTCATGTACAAGGAGAAGTACCGGAGGATGACTGAAGGTGAGCAGGTCCCTCACCTTCTATTCTTCTGTCCTCTTTAGCCATCTCATTGCAAGGGATGTGGATGCACTACTGCTAGGAATGGGTTAGGTTCTTGTTCACACCAAGGACAAAATCCTGCTTCCCCTTTGATCTCAGAAACGTCTTAGCAGGCATGGATAGGAGAAGCCCCCAGCCTGAAGCTGCAAGAGAACAGGAGTTTTAGTTCCATACATCCATCATCCACTGCCCTTTCCTATGGAAAGGATTTGTTGCCTGGAAAGCTCTTCCACAGGTTGCTGCATCTGGTCTTCTCATTCTACCTGGGTCATAGAGCCTCAGTTGTTCCCCTGTCAGCTTTCGGTGCTTCTGCACCTCTCAGAGGTGCCTTTGCATTGTTCACCGAACCTTTGCTAAAGTTTCCCTGGTTTGTATTCCAGTCATTCCCTAAGTATTTTATGAGCATTGATTAATCCATAGAAATATCATAAATAATTATGAAGCATAATAACTAAACAAAAACTGTTTATGCTCTGAAGAACTGGCCTCCTTGCTTCTGGTAGCTTCATTGTTTGGCTCCTTTTTCTTGTGCAAATCTTAGTGCATCCTCAACGTGGACTAAAAGGATGGGAAGGTCTTCAGGGTGTGCCAAGGGGAGTTTGACTGCGATGAGGTTCCTTCAGGAACTGCAGACTTGATCCAAATACAAATTTAATCCATTCTGAGGGCTTTGATTGGGAATGATTTGGGCAAAGGGTGGGATTGCTCACACGGTATGGTGTATTGCAGGAGCTGACCATGGTGGTGCCTTCTTTCACAGGAAGGTTTACCATTCACCAGAGTAGAAGGTGCATTAGCTTTCATGGGGTGTAAAACTCATGTGGAGGCAAGTTTATGGCTCAAATATCAGTTAGAAGATCAAAGGTTCCTTGGTTCTCCCAGGAGCCCTGATACTGAGCTGATAACGTGGGGAAAGTACTTCACAAGACTTCACCTTGTGCTTGTTAATTACCATGTGCTTTTTAAGTATTGATTAAAGTGTGTGTCTAATGGGAAGGGGCTGCCCCTTGGGACAGAGGATGGCAGTCTGGTCTGAGTGCTGTGAGTAGGTTCAGTAATATCCCTCTTAATTCCTTCCTGTCCCTTAAGCCTATGGGAGAAGCTGCCTGTGGTTGTGCTAAGATGGGAAAGAGCATCCTGGGGATGCTCAGGGGGTGTCTGAGAGCTGGCAGGACCCACCCTGGCATTCTGGCTCCTTTGGGATCCTTCACAGAAGCTCCTGTCCCCCAGTGGATTCAAAGCCCGCATTCACCTGGAAAGTGAAGCCCCTTTTTCAGGCCGAACATGGCTTTGTGTGGCAAGAACAAAGGAACATGAAAGACCAACAGTAAGGCCTTTGTGTAGGAATAGGAACAAAGTGTACCTGTCTGACGGTACCTAGCTTCTGGCCCCCACCGGCAGCAGGACCATTATGTTTAAAGGTACAATCTGCCAAAACCAAAGTCAGGGGATTTCCATGGCTACAAAGACCACCTAGGACTTGTGTTTTCACTAGAGGCCATTCTGGATGACAATTGCAAGCCCCCAACCCCCCAGGATTTTGGTGTATTTCAGTGCAGAAAACCACATTGAAGGGGGTTTCAGATGTCTGGCCATCAACAGAGGTGTAGTGAGGGCATTTCCTGCCCAAGGCACCAGAGCCAGGCTCTTTGGGCCAGTTACCTTGCAGGGATAAGGAGGAGAGAGACAGCTTCCCTTTTATACGTTAGCCAAGTGAGAGCTTTTCCTCTTTTTATTGCATGATGGTGCTAATGAATAGCCCTATTAATAATTGCAGGGTAGCTGAAGGAACTGAAAGCAGAGGTAAGCAGTGGGGCAATGGGCTAATTATGAAGTGTGGGGTCTCCCTCATAGTGGAAATAGGTAATTACAGGGCTCATTAGAACCTTGCTGTCACTTAACGGAGACATCTACAAAATGCACTCATAGGCAGAGAAGCAAAGAGGCCTTTTCAGTATGGAGTTACTGCTTTGTGGTAGGAAAGCGCTTCTCCAGGCTGTTCCCATGGAGAAGGTTCAGGCTGGGCACTTGCGGGGCAGTGCAGCAACCTCTCCCAGCAGGGTAAAATCAATGTTGTGGCTTGCAGATGCTCTGTGGCCATGGCCAGCAAGGGGTTTTGGTAGCATTATGCTGTTTGTTTACCAGCTGGCAAGGGATGGATGTCCATTAACACAACCGATTGCAGATGCAGGCTGATCCATCCTCTAGTGTGAGAACCTGCCTCTGTCAGTGTTACTTAGCACAAATCAATATATCAACCTGTACCATGAAAAACCAGGTCTGGGGAAGATGATGTTATCTCTACAGGGCTGCTGCCAGCACCGCTGGCAATATGCAGGGCAGGAATGATTCGGGCACGCTGCACTGGGTGTGATTGCCCCTCGTGAAATGTGCGCTGGGAAAAGTGATGGATTTGGGCACAATTTGGGGCTGGGAAGCAGGAAGGTGCTGCTGCAGTGTGGCTGTTAATGCTTACCCCTTTGCTGTGATTGACGACTGCCTCGTCTGCGTGCCGAGATCGCTGTTTGGTGTGCGGCTGTGAGTTGTACGGTGAAATTGAGCTGGTGACAGTTGTAGACAGAGAGGTAGAGCTGTCTGTAATGACGGCCTTGCAATAAAGACACTTTAGAGTTAATCCTTCACCATCTGTCTTCATTCTGCTAATAACCCACTCAATCAGATGCTGCTGACTGTTTGTTAACATTCAGAAAGAGATACATAATCAGGAGGAGCGTGCTGTTTGCTAACCAGGGGCTGGGAACAACTCTCCCTTGACCACAGTGGTTCAGTGGGAGCCATGGCTTGTGGATGGGTGTCACAAGGCACATGCTGTGCCGTGGAGGTGATGCTGAGGCTGGCAATGAGCTGAGTTACTTTTCTCCCCATGGCTTGCGTTGCCCTGGCTCAAGGGGATTTTGGAGTAGATAGGTGGTATCTATGGGGTGCGTCACCTCAGCCCCTCAAGAGCAATGGTCTTGAACTAAATTTGGGCTTGTTTTCTATTCCCTTTTCCCCTTCACATTCAATTCTCCTCCCTTCCCAAGTTCCTGAGGGAAGGCCAGGGGTGTGCTGTAAAATCTCTCCCTGCTCTTGGTCCCTGCCTGTCCATAGGAGCAGGTCCTGAGCTGGGCTTGTTCCTCCTCAGTGGTCCAAGGCAGGTATTCAGGTGTCAGTCCCACTCCTGCTATTTTTCTTCTCCTCTCCTGCCTCTGACTTCCTGCCAGATCTAACTGGAGTCATTAGCAAGCATCACTGCAGCAATTATGGCACTTTCTGGCTGCCATTCATGAAGCTACTAACGGGAACAACTAAGCACTGCGAGGTGTCAGCCTTCACCTTCACCAGCTGTTCTCACCAGCCGCTGGCTGCCTGGAGATGCTACAACCCATGAGGCAGCTCCCTACCTCCTCTTCTTCCCCTTCCAGGCACTTGGCTGGCTCCTGTGTCCTCATGTGCAGTGGACAGGTGGCATCTCAGTGGGATGGACCCTGTGCTTGGAGGGGATGTGTGGGCTTCATCCTTGTGTCTGAGGGCTCAGTGCAGCATCTTCCTCCTGGACCAGCTAATAGCTACTGATTGTTGCTCAAGGAAGGCCAAAGTCCCCCTCTGCAGCTCCTGCCTTAGCTTATAGCCCTGCTTCCTGCTTGGCTCATACCCATCAGTTAGGGACAGGCACAAGGCAAAAATGTGTACCTTGATCTGCGCCATAGCTGGAAACAGAAGCAAGTCTCCAGTTTTCTGCTTTTGAGACATCTCCGTTCACTGTGCAAAGCACAGCAAAGCTAGCAGCTGCAGAGCTTCAGCTCCACATAGCAACCAGCACTGCTGTGTGTTTCAGTGGGAGAGGATGTTGCTTAGCAAATTTTATCTGCTGGGTGATGGCAGGAGAAATGTGCTCAGATGGGGCTTTCCAAATCCAGGGTTTTCTCTAAAGACCACATGGGGCTGTTGATCAGCATAAGACCTCCCAACCTTGAGTATGGGGAGGATGGAGCGTGAGGACCCAAATTTAGTAGTCTGAGCTGCAAATAAATCTTATCTTGCCTCTTCTGTTCAGGTGTGGGATCTTATTTAAAGGTGCTGGGACTAATGTAAAGCTCTGATTTCTCTTGGGGGGGGGGGGGGGGAGGGGGATTTGGTAAATAAA
>JAOEHY010030609.1:74937-86272 GCA_025447955.1 Psilopsiagon aurifrons | reverse complement strand
ATACTGGAAGGCTGCTATGAGGTCTCCACGCAGCCTTCTCTTCTCCAGGCTGAACAGCCCCAGCTTTCTCATCCTGTCTTCATACAGGATATATCTTCATGCGTAGGTGTATGTAACATAGAATCATAGAATGGTTGGGGTTGGAAAGGACGTTAAGATCATCCAGTTCCAACCTCTGTAACATGTTTTTATATATTTTTTACCTATCCCGTCCAAAACATGCATTTACTTTGCATGAAGCAAAAGAAAGCAGCAGCTGGTGACGCTGAAAGTAGCTATGGGAGCTGCTAAACAGAGGATAAATCTAAGAGTGCTCTAATTTGGGACTGAATTTGTAAAAGTGTCATGGCATCAATGTGGGAGCAACACCCCCTTTTACATAGCTCTAGTGCAGTCACTTTTTAATGCAATGTTGCAGTTTGGACACTTGACTTTCAGAATATCTGACAGGTTGAATGGAGCTCAGAGGAACAACCGTAATCAGGGGTTGGAGTGACCTTGTTTACAAGGACAGATTTAAATGTGTACAACTTGGCTAAGTTATGAAGAAAGGATTTACGCTAATTGTCTGGATATTTGGAGAGCAGTAAAGCCTGGGAAGCACAGACCTGATTAGGGCATTTTAATAACCTAAGCTAAAATTTCACATTGGATGGCAGAAAATTGTGTGACAATAAGAAGTCTTTACTTGATGAGACAGAAGGCATCCTGTGGTGTGGGGCTTTTGCAGTGTGCCTGAAAAAAAGCAACAGAAAACATGGGTGCACATCCTTCCCTGTGACAACTCTTGCACTGGCCAAGGGTTCCAAGTGAGCCAGTGTTTCTTCTTCCAGTTAAACATGCTGCATAATGACAGAGCATAAGCAGAGCAAGCTGACTCACTTTTCTTATACAAAATCTGAACAGAAGCTGTGGTTAAAAGGGTGAGTTCTGATTATTTCTTCAAATTGGAATCATTCTCAATCTGTTGAGCGATCTCATTTTTAGGTTAAATGAAAAGTACTGGATTCCTAGCTCTCATCAGACTGTTCTGACATCTGTCTGAAGTGTGGTTGATGTTCAGAGAACCTCCAGTCACAAAATTATTCAAGCTGGAAGGAGATTGTCTAGTCTAACTCCCCTACTGAATGCAAGGTCAAGTAAAGCTGTGTCTGGATGGGTTTTGAGTAGCTGTCAGGCTAGAGGCTCTGCTGCCCCCCTGGGCAACCTATACCACTGTTTGATCACCCTCAGTATAAAAATGTTTGGGGTTTCTTCTGTTTTAAGAGAATTTCCTGTATTTCAGTTTTCATCCACTGCATCTTGCTCTTTCTGACTTTGTTTTCCATACTGCCTGCCATCAGATATTCATAATGATAAGGTTCACCCTAAACACTCCTTTCCTGAAGCTAGGTCCTAACTCCATCAGTGCCTCATCAAATGCCCTAAGTCCTCCACCATCTCAGTGGCCCATTGCTGGACTGAGTCCTGCATGCCCACATCTTTATTGCACTGGGGAGCCCAGATGAGGCCACAGCACCTTGAACATTGTTTCTCCAGTGCTGGATAGAGGGGAAGGATCTCCTCCCTTGAGCTGCCATCAATGCTTTTCTTCATAGGAAGGTGCTGGCTGCCTTTGTTAGAAGGGCACATTGCTGGCTTATTGATAGTTTTGTTGTTATCAGGACTCCAAGAGCCTCTTCTGTAGATCTGCTTTGCGACCAGTCAGACCCCAACGTGTGCTGGTGCGTGGGGCTATTTCTCCCCTAGTTTGGTACTCTACATTTCTCTTTGAATATTTTGAGATTCCTGTCGTCTCAATTCTTTAGCCCACCAAAGTCCATCTGAATAGCAGCACAACCTTCTGTGTGGTATGGAACTGCCTAGTATGCCACTAGGTACTGAACCGCCCTAGTACACCTAATATACCACTAGCGACCAACCTCCAGCCAGGCTTTGTGCCACTGACCACAACCCTTAAAGCCCAGCACTTTAGCCAGATTTCAGCCTCACTTTCCACTTATCTATTGATCTTTTTTCATCTTCTAAACTAGTTGGTTAGGCATGATTTCTACTTCATAAATCCATGCTAGCTACTCCCAATTACTTTCTTTTTATCCTTAGTATATTTGGAAATGGTTTTCAGAAGCATTTGTTCCATCACTTTCCCAGAAATCAAGATAAGGCTGATGGGCCTGTAATTACCAACAGCTCCTTCTTGCCCTTCCTGAAGATAGGAGTGATGTTTGCTGATCTGGAAATTATCAGTGCAAACCAAGTACATCAATCCACTTCCCTTTTTTCATCTGGCATGGGAAAAATTATGGTTTACCTGGAATAAATATTAACGAGTGTTAAAGCCATTTCTTGAGCTGGAAGAAATGTTTCCATAGTGAAGCTTGGGCAAGTGTAAGGAAGTTAGAGTGTGAAGCTGGATCCTGCAAGTTGTAGTTATTACCAGATGAAACTTGTGCTCAAGAGCCCGTTACCACTGAACTAAGACTGTTGAGCTTCTTGTACTCTAAGAAGAGTGCTTCAGCACTTCTTCCCTTTCTCAAGCCAAAAGCAATTGTCATTGAGTAACTGGCCACCACATCAGCAGGTCACTGCCTTGGCATGACACTGAAGGGCTCCCTCTTTCAAACTGCTGGGTGGGAGGGGGCAGCAGGTCTGGACTCTTCTCTCCTTGTTCTTCTTGTTGCTTTTGTTCTCTGCCTTAATTCACTTTTGAAGGGCTGATATTTTATTCAGCAGCCCCTACTGTGCCACAGCCTATAATAGAAGTTCCTCAAAAGCACTCCCTCGACAAAACAGCTGGCCTTTGAAACTCTGCAAGTGCTAGTAGGAGAGGTGAGGGTGGCAGGGAGCAATATAGAGGGGGGGAAGAGAGAGGGAAGAGGTGGGAGTGTGTGTGTAGGAAATGCGCTAATTGTGAGAAATAATGAGGCAAAAATATGACAGAGGGTTTTATTGCAAATAATAGACAGTGAACTTCAAACAACAGCGGCGAGTCATTAAAAACACCACAGCAACAGAGTTAAATAAATGCATAATTAGCCAGTGCCGTGAAGGTGGAATTTACTGCTCCAGAGATTCTTGAGGGAGAGTCAATAAATTCACAGCTGGGTTTTTTTTTCCTTCTTTTCCCTCAGGAACAGAAGAAAATGTGAATGAGCCCAGGGCTGTTCTCGAGGTTTTGGCGGGATTTCCTTCCTTGTTGGCACAAAACACAGTCTCTGTCTCAACGGAGGCACGGCTGCCAGATCTGCTCTCCCGAGGGAGCTGGGATGATTTGTGAGTGGCAGGACTGAATCTTTTGTGTGTTTGGGATTAAAGTGGGAAATGTGTCTGGTCCTGGGGCAATTGCAAGGAGATGTAGGAAAAGATGTTTCAAGTCCTGCATGTACCATAGCATGAGTGTGCAGAAGACTTGCTCTGATACCCCAGAGCAGCTTCCAGTGTCTGAAGGGGGGCATACAAGGATGCTGGAGAGGGACTCTTCCTCAGGGACTTTGATGATAGGACAAGGGGTGATGGGTTCAAACTGAAACAGGGGAAGTTCAGGTTGGATATAAGGAAGAAGTTCTTTACTGTGATGGTGGTGAGGTGCTGGAACAGGCTGCCCAAGAAGTGGAGAATGCTCCATTCCTGGCTGTGCTCAAGGCCAGGTTGGATGGGACTTGGAGCAACCTGGTCTAGTGGAAGATGTCCCTGCCTGTGTCAGGGGGTTGGAATTTAGTGAGCTTTAAGGTCCTTTCCAACACAAACCATTCTATGACTCTGGCTATATAACTGTGTATAGGATATTGGGGTGTGTTATCCATTTTCTTGACTTTTGCATAGGTGTCTGAATCCTGCAGACTTGAGTTGTGGGTTATCACAGTATGAGCTCTGACCTATGTGTGCATGTAGAAACAGGCTCTTGCATGTGGATTCCTTCATAAGAGGCACAAGGTGGTATGTGGGTCCACTCTGCGATGCTTGGGTGCAGAGTGGGGCTGATTTTGAAAGATAACAAGCTATATGTGTCATTACAGCAGCAAGATAATTCTATAATGGGATATTTGCATTCTCCAGTGTCATCCATACTAGACCTATGTGAAAATATTCCTCACAAATGCTTTTTTCCCTTCCTTTCTGGAAAAAATGTAGGCTTGTTCTGAACTGATTCCAAACTGTGTTTCTCCCCTTAGGGTGCTTCACTTTCACAGATTGCCTTTCCAACACCCCCTTCTCTACCGTGTGCTAGGTACAACTGAAACCCTATAAACCCATAAGGGGATGCAGTGAGTTTTGTCTGATCAATTTGAGGCAGCACCCTATGTGAGTCCTGCATCTCAGTGTGTTGCTGGCACCGTAATCAGGCCAGGAAGCAATTCCTGTAAGCAGCTGAGTTAGAGGGACTTTTAGTTTCTTGAAACAACTTAAAATAGAACATGCTACTTCTGGAAAACTAAATACTTTGATTTTTTGAGATCATAAAAACCATTCAAAATCAAAAATGTCACTATTCTGACTTGAAGCTTCCATTCCATGGAGAGAAAAGAAATTTAAACTTTTTATCACCTGCTTACAATTAAAATATCTTCAGGTTTCCCAAGAGATAAAAAAACTATGCTATACAGTGACTCTCATAAAATTACCTGCAGAACAGAGTTTCCCTTCCCCATTTCAAACCAAAAAAGCTGCTGGACTTCATTTCACTTGATTTGAACTGGACAGCTCTGTGCTCTAAAGCATTGGAAGCTCAAAAGTGAAACCTAACTGAAAGCCGTGTTGTCTTCTGTAGAGCATTACCTGCTCACTAACCACGTTACTGGTGGGACAGACACCTACTGTTGGGGGTGAGGGCATCTCTAACTCTGCCAACATCAAACCTGTCATGTGAAGGGAGATAGACGTAGCTCAACAGGCAGTTAGGGAGCTTGGGCAAAGGTATGTGATCCTTCTACTGATTCTCCTGCACCCCGAAATTTTAATGCCAAGTGTGATTTCTTATATTTTTGGCCACGTGCATAAATACCAGATGCATCTTAAAGCTGGATGGCCAGAGCTGAAGTATAGTAGTGTAAGGAAGAAGGATGACTCTCTAAAATGAGAGGAGAGACTGCAACTCTGAGACACTTCCTACTCCTAGGGCTAAAAGACAAATGATTTCAAGAAGAAGCTTTCTCTCAGATTATCTGCCTTGATAAA
This sequence comes from Psilopsiagon aurifrons, assembly GCA_025447955.1. Lineage (NCBI taxonomy): Eukaryota > Metazoa > Chordata > Aves > Psittaciformes > Psittacidae > Psilopsiagon > Psilopsiagon aurifrons. The sequence continues at coordinate 81,097 of JAOEHY010030609.1, read as the reverse complement.
CACTTTTCAGCAAAAAGGTAATGAGAAAAAGCAGTGCCTAACCCTGGGGGAAAAGAGAGAGGCAACAGAGATTGCATCGTGGTATCAGTATGCCACCAAATCAGCAATTGATGCTAACGACAAATGGACATGGGAGATAAAATCACTGCCACACATTGAAGCTTGTGCCTACCTCTGATGCAGACCTGGAGCTCTGCTTTTCTCTTTACACTCTAGCAACGTCTGTGTAGCTTATCTCTCGCAGTAAAACGCCATCGAGCAGAACTTCATGAGAGTGCTGCGTGGGGTGTGTGTGCGTGAACAGGTCTGTGTGTGGGAGAACATTTGTGTGCTTGCCTGTGAGGGTATGGGCACCCCATGAGCATCTCTGTACCTGTGGGAGGCACAGAACTGGGGTGTACCCACCCTTTCGCAGCTGCTGCTTAGAGTTAATAGGATTAGTCTGAGGCTCTAAAAGAGCTGCTGTTAAAGGCTTTCTGTGTTAGCTGAACATGTGGGTTACACATGGCACCTCGCTTTGCCTCGTAGGGGGTTTGGTGGAAGAAATCGGAAAGACCACGTGGCTGGAGGAGCTGCTACAGGGTATTATCTTCTCCACAGACAGTATTATTCCCGCAAGCGTAGCGACCAAGGTGAACAGGAATTGGATATTGAGGTCACGGAAGGAAGCAGCATGAGGCACCACTTACATGCTGGGAGCAAATATTGAGGGATACTAGGGGTTGGCTAATAAAGTTTTAAAGTATTGCTCTGAAACCACCAAACGTCAGCTGTGCCTGGCAGGGACAGAGAGAAGGAAGAGTTGTGACAATTAGGGGACAGTCACAGGCACATTATGTCTGTTGTCCTCTAAGTCATAGTTTCCAGAAGAATCATGGGAATGACTGGGCCACCTGAGTGGATGTTGTGCAGGGGTTGGGAGGTATGCAGGTAACGATGGCAGGGTGCAGAGGGGCAGCCAGACTGTCTCTCAGGATGTACTCTGTGCAAGGTAACATCCTACTACAATGCCTGAGTATCCTGGGAGGGTTCCTCGTGGTGAGCAGGCCACAAGAGTGGCAGTCATGCTGCAAGGGGTGGAAAGACTGAGCACAGCAGCCTTTCTCCTCCAAGAATGCAGCATGAGATCTTTGAGAGCAGAATAAAGAAGGCATATGCATTAGATGGGAGAGTAATAAAAAAAACTAGCTGTAAAAATACCCCATAGGGTTTAATGTGTGAGAGGAGGGGTATGGATGTTTTCAGGTTCTTTGGACTCTCAGTACAGCCAGTTGCGTAGCAGGACAGTGAGTGACTGACATGAGTGGTGGGAACCAGCCTCCAAGCAGTGATTGCACTGTGCCAGGGCCCTAGTCCTGCTGTACCTGCCTTGCAGTTTCTCTGTCAGGTCTGTGCAGCCAAGGCCTGGGTACAGGCAGGCATTCTGCATGCCCATCTCCCCTGGCACGCTGTCTAGGATGGATAGGGTATTGTAAAGGTGGGGCCACTGCACCATGAAAGCCATTGCATGCCAAATTGCTGTGCCAGGTCCATCCAGCCTGCCCTGCCCTAGCTCAAGCAGTAACATACTGCTGTTTGTATCCTGCTTTGCTGCAGAGAATGAATCCCTGTTTCTGCTGGCTAGCAAATGTCTCGCAGGGGGATTGTCATGGACAGCACTGGGGAAATAAAATAAGGCTTTCTTCCAGACCTTTTTCTGGCTCAGAAAAGTTCAGGAGGCTTCAAAACAACCTCCTCCTTGCAGGAACTCTGAATCTCCCAACCAAGATAGCACTGGGTGGACACAAAGCCATAAATCAGGCTCTGACTTCTTTTGAAAGCACTGTGAGGTTTTTTTTACGTCCGTGAATTTCCATTGTGATAGGATCCAGGAGGGCTTTGCACTGTGAGTCTGCACAGTGCTGTGGAAAGGCAGGATACACTCAAAAGCACGCTCCAGAAGAGTGCCCTTGAGGTGTTCCAACTCAGCAGACCACAACCAGCTCAAGGCTTGTTCAATACTTAGATGATGCGGAGTGCTTTGGTGGACAGACTCACCCTGGAGCAGCTGTGGGCCGTTTCCTCCTCCCTTTGCTTTTGCCTTGCTGACTCCATTTGGCCCCTGCTTAGGTTGTGAGCTGCTCCAAACTGCACTTATCACTCTTCTTCATGCATCCTTTTGTCCTCCTGGTGAGGCATGTATATGCAGGCAAATCAGAAAATGAAGAGGTGTGTCTTCCCAAGGCACAAGGATGTGCATGTATGGACTTTGTGTGGACAAGGTGTGAGGATTTTAAGCGATTCTTACGCCTTGTGCTGCCCTTTCTGCCATCCTGGAACATCTGTTATTGGGATTAAGTGGAGGAGAACTAGATGTATGTTGAGAGTCAGACTATACTGTTCACCCTGTGAAGACAAACCTGGACCTTCTTAGGACAGGTTTGCTTTTAAGCTGGGTTCTCTAGAAAGGAATATGTGAAACTGTGTTTAAATAGCTGCTTGAACCAGCCCTCTGACAATGCTCTGGCCATGCTCAGCCCTTCCTACAACTCACCAAGTTCCCCATTTATCTTTTTCCATTATCCACTGCATTTGTGTGTGTTACTGAGTAGTGCAGTTCAACAGGCCTGCTTTGTATGACCTCCCTGCATGGAGTTCAGGGATCACTGCTCCAGAACGCACCCACGTCGTGAACTCAGCTTTTCTTTTCTTGATGCAAACCTCTAATTGCTGCAAACATCCAGAGTTTGGCAGCAAACTGTTGTGAATATGAGCAGAGTGGTAGCTTTAGCTTAACAAAGCAAAAGTAGAAGAAGCAGACACGCAAGAAAATAGAGGGGTGTGTATATATATATATATATATATATACATATATATATACACGTAATACACGTACATATGAACACATGGACCCAGCCACAAAAAGTTTCTGAAATGGCTGCACTGACCCAGCTGGTGTGGGTTTAGATCTATAATTGCAGTGTTTCTCATGACAATTCTTCTTTCCAAAAGCTTCCTGGCAGAGGCAACTTATCTGGCATGAACAACAGTGTGAAATGAAGATAAATGAAGAACGTGGGCCCATGAATCCCTAGAAGTAAGCTGGTTTGATCTTATTCGGATGGAAGTTTCCAGGTACTGTTTTCTACTTTTTTTTTTCATCTTCTGTAACTAGAAAAGCGGCAACACAAGTAACAGCTGAAGTAATCAGTGGAAGGAAAACATAGCCGTGCAGTTTGTATGTTATCTTTGGGTTTAAGTGAGCCCAGCTCATGTTCTGCTACTGCAAACTGCTGTATAGGGGCCTTGAAAAACAAACATCCCATGTCTTCATTTCATAGTCTCAATTTAAGCATATTTTGACATGTGGCTTGGAGTATGTGTCCTGTTCTGGCTAGTACTAAAACAGCAGCTATAACCTGGTGTCTCCCTTCTGAGTGTGGCATTAGCACAAAGCACGGCATCGTGGAGCGCAGCTACTTCTGAAAGGCAGGGATCAGCACATGGCCAGAGGCACTGTGAAGGGACTTCTGTTTCAGAGAATGGAAGGTATGAAGCTGTGGAGACTAGATCAATAATTATAAAAGTAGATAACTATATAAGCAATAGGTGAGTGTTCATAAGGCAAATCTGCATATTTAAATCTTAGTCTTGACTCAATTTGGGAATGACTCCTGTGTTGTGGTACAAGAGGGATGTTCATCATATGAACCCACCTGTCCAAGGAGTGGAATATGAAGACAGATGAAGTTCCTATACTGCTGAATTCCCTTGGTTTATGCCATTCAGGTGTACCCATTTGGTTCCTTTCAGGCAAAGGATGGAAGAACTGCACAGCAGGAATCTTTGCTTCCGTCCTCTCCCCTCCCCATAAGTTGTCTGCAGAAATGCAATGTCTCCATTTTTCAAGGGCACAGTTTGGTTCTGCTGTAGGTATTTTAATACCACCATAGGTCAGTCGGGTTCTAATTGGCTTTAACACCTTACATAAGAGATGTCCAATTCTTTCCTATCTTTGGGAAGTATTGAAATAAATCACCACCAACAGCCTGATCCAGCTGATGGCTCTCTGGTCAGTAGGTAACAGACATCTGCCCACACAGAGAGGTGGGGAAGTCAGGTTTCATCTCCTGCCTCAAATGATCCCTTTAAGGGAAGTTCAGTAAAATAGAACCCTGCTGCATTATCAAGCTGTAAGTCACAACAAGAGAAGAGACAAGAATAGATGAGTCACAGATCACTGATTCTCTTTTCTCTTGAATGAGGCTCTATGAATGTATTGGAAATTTTTGAACTTTTTGCAAGATTTATCTTGTTCATTTCATTACCATTAATTTTCAGTTGTCTGTTCTGTGGTGGGTGTTTGTGTGTGCAGTACTTTACATGCTGGGTAAAGATGCATAAAGTAACTCTAATGCCTACTGACTTGTGTTGTTTTTTTTTTCTCCAAGAGCTGATAGGGGTGGTTTTCCCCAGGGATAGAAAAGTACAACTTTCTGAGGAAGAAGGTGGAACATTTGGTTTGAAACTCAGGATAGTTTGGTGCTATAGTGCTGCTGAACTATCAAGTTGTAGTTTGAGTGTCAATGAAGTCGGGTTCCTAAAGCAAGCTGGTGGCATATCTCATAAGAGATGGAGGTGGAGCTTCATCTATTAAGACTTTAAATATGAATGGTTTAGATGTCTGGGTCTGAATTCTTTACACTAGCCACCCTGTAGAGTGTTGCTATAGTTCTTACTGCCAAAGGGCAGCTCTCTTCAGCCAGGCTGCCTGATGAAAGGAGCTAGGAGGCCTTCTGTTCCTATGTCCTCTTCTTTGAGAAAGAGAGATGTAAACTCGTTTAACCACGGATAGAAAAGTGCTTCTGCAGGGGATAGTGGAACCATCAGTATGAGAGGGGAAAGGAGCAGATGATTCTTCTTCCTTCTCTCTGACAAATGTTGGGATATTCACTGGGTGGTCCTTAGGTGATTATGTGTGGGGTTCTTTTTTACATATCAGGATATTTTTGCCACATTTTGTTTCTTAAGAAGAAAGACTTTTACACTGACTTCTTGGGGATTACAAGAAGGAATAGATTCTTGAAGAAAGAGGGTTCTGTGGGCCTCCGGGGTAAAGATCTGAGTGCCTTTAGAAATGTGAAGGAGGTTGGACTGGTTATATGGCCCACAGGCTGTTGAAGACATGTTTTGTGATAAATTTGGGGACTGAAATAGAAAGCTCTGCGCATTTCCAGCCCTCCTACTGGAAATGGAAAGGAAATCTAAACCCGTCTAAATAAATTCTGAGTAATGGTTTCCACCTCCATTTAGAAACAGGCTAAAACTTCTGAAGGATTATATCTAGGCCTTGTTCATCTTCCTTGGTTTTTTCCATTTTACTCCAAAACCTAACCTTGAATGTTTCTTATAGAACCACTTCTTCAACACGTTCGTTTCTCCTCACCTTTGTGGCCGCAGACGACCCTTTCCCCTGCTTTGAGACAGAGCAGCTGATTCTTTGTTTCTGCTGGTGTCAGCTGCCTTTGGGAGGTTTGTGGTTTGCCTTTGTTTTTTGCCATGCAGATTTCCTTTCATTTCAACACACTGAATTTCAGGCTGGATTGTTGGTCCTGCAGAGCAATGTTTTTCTGTGTGATAAATAACACAAGGGCTTCCCATACTGATCAAATGAAGCTGGGATTTCCAAGGTGACAGAGTCCAAAATTTCTCGAAGGGTTAAAGTTTAGCATACTCTGAAAAATTATTGGTATTGTAATTGTACCACACGAAACTCCTCTGAGGCTGGGACACTTGTGGCACAGTGATAGCATGCTGAAGTGCATGTTGTTCCCTTTGCTTGTCAACCCAAACATCTTTGCTTCCTTGAGACAACCTGTGAGCAACTTATCTAGTGGAAGGTGTCCCTTCCCATGTCAGGAAGGTTGGAAGTATATGATCTTTAAGGTCTTTTCCAACACAAACATTCCATGATTCTATGATTTTGAGAGGGAGCTGATGGTCAAAACAGAGGTTGCTTCATTCACATTTTTTGTTGTTCACTGTTGCTTTGGTGAATCATAGAATAGTTTGGGTTGGAAAGGACTTCAAGATCATCCAGTTCAAACCCCCCTGCCATGGGCAGGGACACCTCACACTAAACCATGCCACCCAAGGCTATGTCCATCCTGGCCTTGAACAC
>JAOEHY010030609.1:52090-74837 GCA_025447955.1 Psilopsiagon aurifrons | reverse complement strand
TGCTATGAGGTCTCCATGCAGCCTTCTCTTCTCCAGGCTGAACAGCCCCAACTTTCTCATCCTGTCTTCATATGGGAAGTGCTCCAGTCCCCTGATCATCCTCGTGGCCCTCCTTTGGACTTGTTCCAACAGTTCCGTGTTCTTTTCATATTGAGGACACCAGAACTGCACACAACACTCCAAGTGAGGTCTCACAAGAGCAGAGTAGAGGGGCAGGATCACCTCCTTCAACCTTTTTCCCAGCAGAACTCAAGCTCATGTGGCCACATGCATGCAAAATGGAAGGATGTCTAATGCTTCTCACCTTTGGCTTCTGACTCAGCTCCACATCTGAAAATCATTATGATTTGATGGCTTGGTTGCCCATCAGATGGGTAGATGATATACAGCAGAGCTCTTCATCTGCTGGTATAAATAGCCTTCCTGTTGGGCAGTTAGCCAGAAAGGCCTGGGACAGAATTAGACACAAGGACTGAAATTTTTCTTCCTTCTGTGAATCTCTTCTCAACTTGCTGGTGGTTTTTAGGGTAGGAAAAGAGTGAGGGAAAGAGAGATGGGATAATGGATAGATAAGCTATCTAATCTACTTCTGATATTGCTCGCAGATTTAAACACACAAGATCCCTTTTCCTTGCAATTTGGCAGTCTGGTACATTGTGCTACCACAAAATTAGCTTAAAACATCCAGAAACCGTTGGGCGAGAAAACACAGTCAAAGTAAGGAACAGCAGACAATAGAAAAAAACCCTGTAAGGTCCAACTAATCAGATACCCTGAGATCCCAGTGTTGCTCAATCTGCTTAGCAAAAATTAAGCTGATGACTTTGACCTTTTTAGGGCCTTAATTTTACATATATAGTGCTGTCATTTCATAAGTTTCATTTATAAGATTCAAAGCAGCTTAAAAAATGAGGGAAGTTGCAGCAATCCTTTATTACAGACTCCCTAAGAAAAATGATTTAACAATGCTATTAACAGTCACAAGACTTGCCCATTCTGCCTATGTGCAAAGTTAACATATCCTCCAGACTCCGCTTACCTCATCCAAAGTTATCAAGTATCTCAGTGAAAGTGCTTCGTTAATAATGTTCTTCCCTGCAGCTAGCTGATGCTATACTCCCCACCTGAAATACCACTATATACTTGTTTTTTTCCCTTATAAAAGGGAAACATCCCATAAAAGGCATTCCAGGTTATGCAGTCTGCATTTATCTGATGGCCTTCTGTATAGCACATGCGTTACCCTTGGCTAATTAATTGCTGGTCTCAAAATAAATGCACAAAGTAGTATGTTTGGATTCAGGCTCCTGTTTGGTTCATTAGAGTGACAGGTCCAGCTACAGAGTTCAGTTATGACACTGCACCAAGTATCATCAGGGCTGACACTGAGGTCCTAAGTTCAGGTTTGAGCCCAGACTGTTTTTTCGGTAAAGAAACCTGAAGTCCTCTGAGGAGCAGGGCTTTGTGAGAAACTGATGGATACAGTCAGGCACTGTAGCTTCTTTAATGTTTGTGTTTTGAAACTTGGTGAGGCCTGACCTGAGCAGAGCAGACAGTGATGAACCACCAGACAGCCACTTCAGAGATGTGGGATGCTGAGCACACTGGTCAGATGCTTATTACAGTGGCTGCCTGCAAAGGAGTTTGGCAGGAGGAGCTCTGATAAATTCCCTTATGTTAACAGACACTGTTACTTCCTTGTTTTCCCTTCCTTGCATTCTGAATTTGGTAGTGTTAGATGAGGTATGTAAGCACCTGGAGCAGTGGCTCATGTGAGGTTTGAACCAGCAGAGATCAGAGCTGCATTTCAAAGTCTTTTCAGATTCCCCATTGCTGCTTGTTCCATCTCCTCTGGACCTTCCTCCTGCCTGAAATGCCAGAATGAAGCATTCTCTGAAACTCTGATTGCACGGTCTGTTTCCCCCAGTGATGCCTGGTAAAAGAAATCTTCTTTCTTGGATATCAAATTTGAAAGCAAAAGTGAGAGAGAAAATAAGAGTTGCTTTAAATAATGAACAAAAATACCAGGAGATTTATTTCCCCTCGCATCTCTCCTCCCTCATGCAGATATTCTGTTCTTTAAAAACAGTTTTCCAAAGTGAGTTTCGTGCTGGATCGACAGCATCCTCTGTTCACATACCAAATGGGAATAACTAATGCATGGGAGTGCAGACTTTCACTCAGCAGTAGCAGCATGTCTTGGATTTAATATAGCTAGAAGGTTGCATATGTGTGAAGAACTAGGGTTATCTCCCTGGTACATTCAGTGACAAAATCCTGTGCTTTTCTGAACAAGGATGAGAGCAGAGGTGACAACTTATTGATTTCTAAGTTGGGCAATAAATGATCAATTAGTGATTTCACTATAGTGACTTGAAATGGTTTATAAGATAAAATAGACCTGTGGTTGGTCTGGTATACATGTCCTCCAGGCAAAGCTGGAGATGTTGCTGCAAATCTTCTTGAACCTCTTTTGCCTTTGAAACTGGCATACTGGAATTGATTACAAACTTGGCATTCTTCAGCTCATATTATGTACTTAGAAAAGTGGAATGCTGCTACTTTGACCCCCTTTTTTTTTCTACTTCCACTGCATAGTTCTTTGTCTTCACTCAGTTTGTGGTTATAACTGGTCATCTAACTCACAGTGTTGCTTCTTACTTGGGGGCAACCAACAGGGAGCAGCTCCTGGTGCCTATTTGCCTAAGGAAAGCTAAAGTTGATTACTGAAAGTTCTTGTGCCAATAAAAAATAAACCCCATTTTTATATTTAAAGCAGTGCACAAAAGTGGGTGTGAGGCCACTTGAATGCCAAACATTTAACAGCAGCTCAAGCAATTGTTTCTGAGCATTATCTTTGTGACATTTTTCAGATGTAACTGTGAAATACGGAGATATTTTTAGGATGAACAAGGTTAATCAGCTGCAATACAAAGTTTCAGTTGGCTTTTTCTTTTTTGCTAGCTTTTCATAATCTCTACATTTCCAAATGTCCAGGTGTCAACAGATACCAGAGTCACAGAGCACTGATATATGCTCTGTGATAGGGTCTATTCCTGTGTTATTTTTAAGATCATAGTATCATAGAATGGTTAGAGTTGGAAAGGAGCTTAAGATCATCTATTTCCAAACCCTGAGAAGCAGGATGAATTTGAAGCCTGCTCTTGAAAGAGTTTGTTCTGACAGGAATTCTTTCCCTGTTTTCCAGAAGACGGTATTTCCAATGAGGTCAGGAATGGATCGATCATCTTAACTGGAAATGAGTATGAGCAAAGGGCAGAGCCATTCTCTTAATAGTTGCACCAGAATCTATCAGGTTTTGCTGCTTACCAGCTAAACTTAGAATGTTATTCCCAAATTGATAAACAGATGAAGTTTTATCCTGAACTCATATATCCCTGAACATAACAATCCTGTCCACAAACTCGTCACTGAGGGGGGTGTGTGTGGAAAAATCATGGCATCCAGAAACTGTTAACTGACAAGCCAATTCCAATGTTCCCTGAAAAGTTTTGACACCCTGAGTTACTTGTGATGGAGGTTCAGCCAAGGATGTGACATGGAGACAGCCCTAATAGAGTTGATGGATAGAGGAGATAAGACTGAGCCAAAGATCAACAATTTTTCCAAGCATTATTAGAGGACTTGCTTGTTTGAGGCAAGAGTCAGAGCCTGCCTGCAGTAACTGAAAACAAGAAATCATAAACTCATACAAAAAAACCCCCACTTAATTTAGAGAATGAAACTGCTGAAAACCTGAGAGAAATGAGGAGGAGGGTCACACTGAAGCCTGCTGTGGAATCTTAATTGCAGTATGGTGCCCTGAGATGATGAAGATGAATGGATGTCCTTAAAGAGATGACTGGGTGGACAGAAAGAATGAAAGGTGCATGGGAATCCTCAGGGGGAGGCACTTCAGAAGTCAGTAAAGTCTCTATATTTTCTCTGTCATTTCCTGGGGGTGAGTAAAGGCAGGACTGTTTATTTTATAGGTTTGGGAGGTATTTCCTTGCTAACGTGAGTTGGTGACATATTTTTCCAGGGGTTTTTGCACTTTGCAAATGAAAAAAGAAAAGTGTCAAGTTTGAAGCCAAGAGGATAATGGTAGCTGGAATAATCTTCTGCTTGCCTTAGGTCCATGGGTGCATCAGAATGGATGGGAGCAGAGGCAGGATTTAGAGCTGGGATACTGGAGAACATACTGGTCATCTTCACTCAGCAGCCATGATGGGTGTCTTGAAATTACCCCCTGACAAAACTAGAGTGTCCACATCCACTTTCCTGAGGATGCAGTCCTCTGTGTGGATCCTCTTCCACTCACATTGGCTCCAGCAGCCTGGACACTTGTCAAATCCCCAGTACACAGCTGCCTGCATCTCACACTCTGTTATTATTGCTGATGCTAATCTCTGACCGCTGAGCATGGGTCAGAACCAGGAGATAATTGCAGCTCCGATCTGCCAGGCACAGTCCTTTGTGAGTAGTTAATGAGTGTTCAGGAAAATAAAGCAGATAGAAGAAAAGGGGGATTGTGGTTTGCATACAGTGAGATAGAGAGTGAATAGGAGATGGAAGGAGAGGACAATTCACTGATGGGGAGAAAAGAAAGAATTAGAGAAAAAAGAAATCATATGCACTAAAAGCTACTACTGCCCTATTCTTGTTTCAGGCAAGTGGATGCAGCTGACTCTAAGAAGGGGACTAAGCAAGCAGTATTCAGTGACAGCCTGTGTCAGTTTGCAGTGCTGCAGAGATGGGGGTCATCCTCTCCCTTGCCAGTCAGGTGGCTGCACCCCCAAGTCCAGTATCCTCGTGCTCTTTGCTGTCGGTTATTTCCTCTCCTTTACTCTGCACTAAGTGGCCTGTGTGTATTAAGGTGCCCTCTAGAGATTGCCTGTCTACTCCTAAAACTGTCTTTAGCCCTCTCTTAGCTGGAGTGGCTGTGGCCTGTATCTCTGTATCTGAATTACTGAACTTTATTCCCAGCTCTATCTTTATATCACATACAGAGGGATCGGTTTTGGTGTTTGAAGGAGAAAGGTGACTTTTATCAAATCTTTGCCAAGCAAAAGGTAGCTGCATCTAGTGATCCGTGTGACAAGACTCCTCATGAAGACCCCAGAGAGCATGAGTGCTCTCTCTGAAGGAGGAGGTGGCTCTGCCTGCTCCTGTGACATCTGTCACAAGGGGAAAATGACGCAATATGATGACAAGACAACTTGGTAGTCTGGCCTTCTGGAAACCAGAAACCACCTCAGTGGAGGGGAAGGAAAACTGCTTCCTGCAAATGAGTTAGAGTCAGTGGGGAAGGAGTTTGAAGGGGGAATAAATGATTGCAGAGCGTGTTTGTGTCCATATGAGTCCCCTCTTCCTAACGACCATGTTAATGTGCTCATAAAAAGATATGGCACAGGGGGGACGTGACTGTTCAGGTTGATTAGCATTTTATGGCAGAACTAAGCTCCATGACAAACTGCTGCCTGGGCGGACTGGTTTTACAACCCAGAAACTCTAAGATGCTGAAAGTATGAGCTTCTTTTCCCTACTTCGAGTACTGCTACAATGATAACATTACTAATTATTATTGACCTCTGAGGGGTCCTACAACTCCCATGAAAACACAAGATTGTGAGGGAGCTTTGGGGCAATAGGTGACTGCTGACCAGAAGTACCCTGTTCTGGCACAGCAGAGCAAGGACACTGATGACAGAAGTGCCTATAACTGGTTGCAAAGCATGAGTGACACTCTCTTGGACTTACTAAACCATAAAACTAGGTATTGAATCCTAATGTCTTGGCCATACCCAGTCTTCCTCTGCAGTTTGCTGTTTGCTTTCACTTAAGTATTAACTCTGCTGCGCTATCAGTCCATGCTCACCTGTACTGTGGTTCTGTATTGCTGTGCAGTCTGAAGGCATGTGTTGCATTGAATGACTGAGGGTCTTCTCAGGGTAAGATGCACCATGGATGCATTTCCAGGCTTGAAAAAATGTGTGGGGCCTTTCTCCAGCCCCAAAAGCTGCTGGGCCAGATTTTTGTCCAATAATAATGGCTGAAGTGTTAATTGATAAAATGGGATAAAAAGGGGAAAATAACATAGGGCTTGAATCTGGCTGTGAATAGGCCCTAGAGAGCACCAGCCTTTCCATCATTACTGATGTCCATGTAGAAAGTCTGTTTCTCAGAGCTGCAGAGCAGATTCAGACAGCAGAGCTTTGTAAGGTAAGGAGCAGCTCCTTCGGCAAGGCAGTGAGCAGAGGGACTATGCAACGGCAAACATTTATCCCATGTGCTCTGTGTTGTCTGCAGTGATGGAAGGGCTCCATCTGGTTAGAAGTCTCAGTATATAACTGCTTATCATATAATGTCACTCGGAAGTCAATTTTTTTGCTAAGGGGGGGAAGTGACAGGTGTTGAATAGCCTAATGTCAAGAGAATAACAGGTTTTATGCTAAGAGATTTAGAAATGTGAGAGAAGTGGTTTTAAGGGAAGATCAATCCTGTGAGTGAATACGACATGTTGTGCTGGAGGAGGGATGCAAGCCCAGACAGAGGGAAAGTGTACCAGAACAGGTAAAAGCCATGCATCCTGCATGTATGTGTGAGTGTACACATAGGTATATTACTAATTAAGACCTCAGCTGAGCACTCTGTCTTTATTCAGCCATGCCCATAAGCGTGTGTCTCTTTAGAGAGTCTTACAACAGGATTTCCTGGAAAAGCTGGAAATAGCTTTCTGGATGTTAGGAATAAGGCACATACTCAAATGCATGCTAAATGGAAGCGTAGAGCTGTGTGAGATACTTGAAAGTACATCAGACTCTCTGCACTCCTGATCTTGCTGCTGAGTCCACCCTGGAAGTTGGCAAATCATTAAGAAGAATGTATAAACACCTTCTAAAAGGCGTAAAGTTCTCTTTCAGTGAACATAATGGAGTTATTTGATGGATGGTTTCCTGCTCTTCCTCCATACCCCCCTCACTGTGCACACTAGGAAGGGGTTTTAGGTATTACTGATACAAAGAAGTGAATTACTAGCACACTTCACTTGAGGACTTAAAGAAAGAGCTTCCAATCAAGAGAATTTAGTTGAAGGAGATTTTCACACTGGAAATGCTTATCAGCTCTTCCAGTGGATAAGCAGGAAGTTGCCAACTGGGACTAAGCACTGCAACTCTCAAACTGAATGTCTGGGGTCACTCCGTCAACAAAATATGTGATAAAATATGGGTATTTCTCACATCAATTTCAGAAGAGAAGTAAGGACATTGCTATTTGCGCAGGAATGTTCCACAAGCTGGAACAGAGGGGAGAAAAAGACTCGCATTTCATTGAGTAAAATATTTATTGTTAAGAATTTGTTCTGTTTCCCTTAGTTTGTCAAAGGGTGAATTAACCCCTTGGTTATTTCAGGAGACCCCAGTTCACTTACACTGCAGGCAGAATAGGTGAAAAAGGAATGAAAGTGAGAATGTTTTTCCAAGCTTAACCTCTGAGCTGCAAACACCACGCTGAGATGCCAAGATGAAATCCCTATTGTAGTTCTCAGTATGGTGCTTTTGCTTTCTTCTTTTATCAACTAGCAGTGAAACAGTTAACACTAGTGCCCTTTCTACTGCCAGGGAGAAGTGGGAGCCCTTGGAAGGGGCAGGAGGGTTCACCTTTCTCTGAGCCCTAGTTTTGAGGTGTACTTTTGCTACACATTTCACCTGAGAAGCTTAAAACCTCACTCATTCAGTCTGTGACAGCTCCACAGCCGTTTAGCTATGGTTCCCTGAACCTCTGAAACAATTGCCCAGAGGGCAGCCATAAATGCTCTTGCATATTGTAATGGGCTTCAAAGCCTTGGTGAGGCTGACTCCAGCCTTCAGTTCCTGCCTTGTGAATGACTGGTGTTTCATCATCTTTGTTGATGGGCTGTCTGACTGTGTTAGTAAACACACAGGAGCCCAGGCTGAAGTTCAAGATAGCAGGAGATGTCCTTGCATGGGCACATTTGCCATTAGCTACCAGACCTGCTCCTGATTGGAAATTCTAGCCTTGTAGGGCAGCACACACAAAATGAGCTGACAGCCTGCCTGGGCTGCGTATGGTGGTTGGAGACAGAATACCTTTGGTGCGAAATAGGGAAGCTGTGATGATAGGGAATAATAGCAGCCACTTCTGCTATAGGATTGTTATGACCTGAAGAGAGATGTGCTTTTGATGAGAGCAGGATGAGTGGTAAGAAATTCTGGCTTGTCATACCTACAGCCTGGTTCATCTCTTGTGAATGAGCATGAGTAGTGCTATGCGTGCATCAATGGCTTTCTTCTGAGGAGAAGAAGACTTTTTAGTTCCACAGGAGAAGCAATGAAGGATGTGCCTGAAAAAGAAGGCCCATAGAGAAACCACAACACTGACATCCTTCTTGGCAGAGACATGATGAAAATTGGTGGCTGTGACTTGGATCTTTCAGGCAGGATGCATCTGTCCTTTCTACAAGTGAAGGAAAGGCTACAGCTTAAGGCATGAGGCAAAAGTTATGAGGGCCAAGAGGCAGAAAAACAGGGATAAAAATGAAGGGAGGGAAGCAGTTGTGAATGTGGCACTGAAAGCAAGCAAGTAGATAAGATGTGTTGGACACCAAACTAACTGGAGAAACAGACCTGAAAATAATGAGGGAGAAAACTGCTGTTCATTATGGTTTCTGCTACATTCAGGAAAGGAGGGCTTGACACTGGCATTCTTTGCAAATAATCAGGATTATGCTAGTGAGCTGACCCTATTCAACTCCACGGCTGGAGTTCTCCATCTGTGAATACTGCTTAATTGCTCAATGCAAAGGATCAGCAGTGCAGGGGCCACCGCTGAGGTCTCAGTCCCAATTCCATAGTCTTGATCTCTGTTGTCCTGGCAGAGACTCATGGGATTGAAACAGCTGTGCTTGAGTTTTCTGTATAAACCATATTCTGCTCTTTGCAGACATTTAGAAGAGGGTGCTTGGTAGCCAGAATGGCAGGCACATTAAAGGGGGCTCTGCCAACCAGCTTTTTCTTCTTTCCATTAAGCTGCTTATATCTTTTTCTACCTCAGGAAAAATCTTGCTTTCTTCTTTCTTACTAAGAAGAAAACTGGGTTCATGCTAGCTTTACTAAAGGCATTTGGTGGTGGCCTGCTATGACAGGGTGGCAGTGCTCGTGGATAAGGAAGAGCAACTGACTTCATCTACCTGGACCTGTGCGAAGCATTTGATGCTGTCCCATGTGTCATCCTTGTGTCTAAACTGGAGCGACATGGGGCTTGACAGATAGACTGCTTGATGTATAAGGAATTGGCAAGGAAGCCAAGGCTGGGGAGGATGCCCAGCAGTGCTACATACAGATTTTGGTTCAGGTCTTGGCCCATTGCTCCCCCTTTCCACCACACAGTGCTCAGTTCATGTGTCAGGATTCATCTACTGCATGCAGGGCTGGAGCTCTGCAGCAGAAACTAGAAGCAAAAAGCTTTATTATAGAGCAACCAATTGAAGAGCTGGTGTCTTTAATGCACTAACTCCAGCCTAGTCTAAAGCAGCTCCTTTTCTAACTTTAAATGATTGCATCCTGCAAGCCTTTGATGCCAGAAAGAAAGAGATTGTGTCTTTAAATAGAGGAGAAAATGATAGGGGTGAGGTGATCTGATTAGTCTGTAAGATGAACGGAAATTAGTTATTTTCATCCTTAATCACCCACAAGATGGGCCAATTATCGAGCTGTTAGAGACCTATTAGATGGTTGGGAACTCACCCTTCCTCACCTCCCTCCTATAACCCTGCATGAAATTATTGAAGTCACTCAATTTTGCTCTTATTGAAACCCATGAAGGGAGACCTCACAGCTGAGCATGGGGTGGCTGCAGAGGCCTTTTTCTAATTACTAGCAGCACTCCGGCTTCCAGAAATTGGTTTATTGATTCCACACAAACTGCCTCTCTGCAGATGCAACCTGCAGGTTTGCAGGAACAATTCTATCTCCCTGTTTGTCAGCCTATCTGCTTGTCTATCTAGCCTCTTGTTTGACTAATGTGGGAGAGACAAACGGACTTTTAAGAGCTACCTGTCTAATCAATGCAGCTTCAACAAACTTTAATTTTACATGTGTATTTGCTAATGCACTCAATGAGTGCTGCTTATGAACAAATTGCAACCTGTGGATTCCTCACTAACCAGGTTTCCTGAGTGTATTTGTTATTTGGTATTGCAGTGACGAGAGACTATTGGTCAGATTTATTCGCATAGCACTGCCCTCTTCCTTCCCTGCCTCTGACTCGGTAAGTGTAATCAACAGCACGAAGAAGGCATATGTAAGTCATTGTGGTTTCAGAGATGGAATGAGTAAGTTGAGAAGAGAGGAGAAATGAAATTAAGGTTGATTTTGCTTTCTTAGGAATTTGATTTAAGCTCAAAGCCCCACTACTATGGGGAAAAAAAAATTACATGGTGTGTTATATGTTATTTCAAAAGTTACATGTTATTTCATCAAGAGTTGGATTATTTTTTCCCCATTGCACTCACAGAAAGTAATCATCAGGACTGATTATATACTATCAGTAGCAAAGCTGTATTTCTGTCCTTGCCCATCTTGCCCAGCTACACGTTTCACAACCTTTAGCTCTATAGCTGCAGAGGATGCAGTTGTGTGTTCTTACATCTTCTGCCTGACTGCATTTGTGCTGTCTGGGAGCTGTAGAATCTGCTCCCACTTGGAGCTCTGTGTTGGTATTTGGTATAAGGAGCTGTACTTTTGAAAGGCACTGAAGGTATCTAACAGGATGCTGGAAATCGTCTTGGTTCTGTTTTCGGCAACAGTTAGGATCCTGCGTGCTGGCTTCTAACTACTGAATGTGTCTAACTGAATCTTTTGGTCTCTCAGATGCAGGCCTGCATTCCTCAGGCGCCCACATTGTTTCACATAAGACTTTAAATGTATTTGTTGAATTGTGGCTTGGCAACTTTTGCCTCTGGCTGATGTTTGCCACAGCCACTGTCAGAAAGAAAAATCTATTGCTGAGCTAATATCTTGGTTTAGTTGTAGAAATTTAGCTGTCTCTTCCCGCTGAAGATACTCTAGGGTATCTGAGACTTCTGCAGTTTACCAAAGATCGTAGGATGCCTGTGCCCTTCTGGAATGGTAGCTTGAGATCATGTGGGTTTTGTCCCATGGCTCCAGATGACTGTGTTTAAGTGATTGAATTGAGCCCCCTATACTCTGCAGGGAGAGACATTGTGTCATTTGCCTGTGTAGCTACCTTTTAGCACTGGATCAGACAACCTGAAGGCTTCTCCTGCAAGCCTCCTCCTTCATTGCAGGAGTCATCAGTATTCCTCTGAAAACTGGCAGCAGTGTGTCCTGAGAGACAGAAAAGTATCTACAAAGATGAAGGGATTATGCCTAAAAGAAGCTTCTTATTCTTATTTATGAAAAGGAGATTAGTCGTAGTCTGATTCAGAGTGCATGTCCCTTTCTGGTTTCAGCTGGAGCAGTCGAAGAGATTGCCTACCCTTTACAGCCTCCTGTGCCTCCTATGTTAGTGTGAGTGGTTTGCCAAAGCAGTGCCTATCAAAATGATCCCGCTCAGCTCTAATCTGCTTTGTTTCAACTGCCATGGCTTACAGAATGGTCATGCAAGCAATTTTACTGACAGGTATGTAAAAGTGGCACCCTCCCCTGCATTTGGTAACAGACAGCTCTGCAGGCCCTGCAGACAGTACCATTTTGAAATAAACCCAGTAGACATCTGGTCTGTCTTACACCTTCAGTCACTAGAATGATAACTCAGTAAGTCACAGACCTTCTACTGTGCAAAGGCTGTCCCTCCCTCTTTTGTAGACCTTGGGATAAATACCCATATTATATGGAATGAAAATGAAATCCAGAGGAGTGTGGGGGGTTTGCTGCTTTTAAATGGAGGGGCATACAAAGACCCTGGGTAAATGCTGTGAAATATTTGTGCTGCTGAGCTTAATACACAGAGTTAGAGCTACTAAAGGTAAATTTGACTTAGGGATGTGGGTAGTCCTGCTCCCTCTACCTGAGACCAGGGTTGTGCTCTTACTGCAACCATCCTTAGAGATTTGGGGTAGTTAAGGAAGCTAGTTTCACTTTTAGCAGTCTTCGGCCAGGTTTTGATGGCAATCGTATCAATGTCAATGACTGTGGACTGCCTTTTCAGTGGTGCCTGTGCAACTGAGATGAGAATTATCCTGTTTGCCTTTAGCCTGCATATTTTCTATGTAAGGGAGAAAGGAAGATCACTCTTGGGTACTTCCACCATCTTGGCTTAGTCTTTCATTAATTTACAGCTTCTGCTCATTTGCAAAACATATTCTACTCTGAATTTGCAAGATGCGACTTGGAGACATGCAGAACCACCACAGCAGGTGTTTATGGACACAAAAGGGAAGATCAGGCTTGTTTAAACCAGTCTTCTGTTGCAGAGTGTGTTTTCTAGCTGTTTCATACAGTTCTGCCTTTACTTTAGGCATCTGTACAGTTGGATGGCTAATGTACTGTAGATAGTACATTGGCCAAACAAGCACAGGGCTAACAGTAATGATCTGCCACCATCTGTAGAAAGCTTTTAGGTACTGTGGTTTTGGGTAGCCTGTAAGCACCTTATAAATAGCGTTACTGTGTGTTGGAAGGGATTTGATTAAACTGGCTGTTGCTGTTACAGTCGGTTTCTCAGCTGTTAGTTAATCTTTCTTCTTGTGGCATAGTCCTGGTCCATGCTTGGTAGGAGTTTCCTGCCCTTCCTCATCACCGTTCTTTGGGCAGGGTCCCAGGAGCCCCTGACTCCATCCTCACTTCAGCTCCCTGTCTTCCCACCTGATCCCACCCAGAGCAGACCCACAGCCATGAAAATTCATTCCCTTCTTAGCCCCTTACTTCTGGCTTTAGCCTCCACCTCCCTCAGTTTCCTTGCTTAGAATTGCCCTAATCGAAGGGCAGCATATCCTTGACCTAGACTAAACAGATGGCATCTCCCTATGTAACATTCAGGCATGAATTTCACATGCACACTGAAGGAGAGAGCTCAGACAGGTCTGTTCCCCCTCATTAGCTTTCCCTGACATCACACTCCAAGTCACGGGGCACAGCAATAGTTGTGTGGCTGTGCAGAACCATCCATTTCACACCTGGATGCGGCCCTGGCAACACTCATGACTAGCTGTGCCTGTTCTTATATACAGATCCCATGAGGCTGGGCCTTCTAAGATCCACAGTTTAATCACAGAGAGCTGACATGATGCTGAAAGTGATTTGTTGTGTCCATGCTGGCAGTTAAGTCATTGCCAGCAATTGCATCCAAACACAATAAATTGCTTGAGTGTGGTCTGTTGATGCGAAAGCATCATGGCTCTCACTGCAGCACAGGCACTAACCGCATAGGTTTTCACCCCAGCCAGGACTTTGAGCTGGGTATCTAATGGGCTTCAAGTCCTGTAAGATGAAATTCTCCACTGGTAGCCCTTTACTGGGTAATACCTTGGGAAAACTTCACCTCCTGTTCTTTATGAGAAATTAGCCTTAAAAGGAGAAACCTTCTGGTGGGGGAGAGGTGAAATTGTGATTCAGAATATAAAAAGGAGATGATAGGTGACTTTCAAAACAACTCAGTATTACAGGAAAGAAGAGCTGGAACAAAGAAGACTACCATCCTGTTTCCCTGCCCCCAGAAATATGGAAGGGAATGTTCATAACCCAGAGCTTGTGTTTGTTTAAGAGTAGTTTGGGATTTACCTAACTTATTATAGCTTTAGTGCACAGCAGCAGTATCAGCAGCAAGGGCATGAAAAATATAAGACCCAGGCAAATAGAATGTGTCAATCCAAAGCGGTAACAACTGTCAGCTTTATTTATTTATTTGTTTTAGAGCTAGCAGGGGAAAATACATATATTTTGGCAACCTCTCACCTCCTTCCCAAGTAAAGCATGGTTTTGGACAGTATATGTCACAGCAGCTTTCAGAAACAGAAAACTGGGTACATGTTCATTTCCATGTATAGGGATATTTTGACATGGCTTTCAAACTCATCTCATTCCATGATCCTGGGAATTCAGATTTTATTCCAGTGTCTGTTACAGATCACCTTGCAATTTATAGCCAAAGATATGGATCAGACTTACGTGTGATCAGGTACCATACTAGGTGTTTTATTTGAGAAAGATCTGAGGCATCAGAACTGTTCATTGTAGAATAATTAACAGAAAAATGTTCTCCATGAAGAAAATTGATCTTCAACTGTCATGGGAGATGATAGTCTCTGAAATTTGCTGGACAAAGATAGATGCTTGCCTGGACATCACTGAGATTTTTCAAGTGTGCATGGTTTCAGGTGAATTCAGTGTTGTGGAAGGGACCAAATGGAGGACTGTGAAGATTGATGGACTCATATTACCACCTATTAAATTTCATATGAGCAAACTTTCCTTCATCCAGACCTAGCCCTACCAATAGGCCTTTTTCCTCTCCAGCATGGTTTAGGAGCTAAGGAAGACATTCTGACCTTTCAACTCCTTTACAGTTCTACGAAACATGACAGCGTAACCACACTGAATTCAGTACAGTTGCTCATACACAGTGTTTGGATTTAGTGAGCAGTGGTGTAGATCTCCTGGGCAGAGCAGGAGATTGAATGTCAGCAGACTTGGGCTGATTGGATCCCTGATTTCATCACTGATCTGTAACATGATTTTGGACAAGGTGTGTGCTGTCTGCGTGATTTGCTTCCTGCATCTATAGCTAATGGTCCTTACTCATGGCCAAATAGCTCTTGAAGTGTCGTCCCCTGTCAGTGTACTAAATCTTATTTATTAAGAACTGAGATGTACCTAACCCCATGGAAGTATTTCATTAGCTGAGAATAAATTTCTTCACCTATTGCATCCATCATGGTGGTTTCTGTGTGCTTCCCCATGCTTGGGAAGTCTGTTTCCACTCTGGTGTCCAGAAAGAAGGAGCCAGTACCCCCTTTACATCCCGCTCCTGGGAAGAGGATGTCTCAGATGGGTGCTCCAGCTGGTGGCTTTCCCATCCCAAAGGACAATTAATTCAATTTTTCCCCAAATGCTTCAGCAGTTTTTGATATTCTCCCCATCTCTCAGGGTTGTTTTTGTTTTATAGAGCTTCCTTTTCTTAACGTAGCATTAAAAGGAGGAATAAAAACGTAGTGAAAAATGAGTCAGGGTAGAAAGAAGCCAGCAAGAGTTGCCTGCTCCAACGTGGGTGTCTTCTCCCCTCCCTGTGCCCTAAGAAGCTTACTTCTCCATAGTCAGTCCTTTTGGGTGAACTACAGAGACCTGCCCAGTGACTTACGTCTTGTGGGATGCTTCTCTTTCTTCCATTACCTTACTCCCCCTGGGCAATGGGAAAAGAAAGAAAGGGGTGATGTGGCTGGATCAACTAAAGCTTCAGGCATGTGGGGGCTTCTCCCACTCAGGCTGTGGGGAACACAGTTTGGAAAAACAGCTGAAGAGCAAGGGCAGCAAAAGCAGCCTGGGCCAAGCGCCTTCTAGCCAAGACAAACCTACTCTGAGGCTGCAGGTCATCACAGGGAGGAAGATCCTGCTGTCACTGTGTAAAATAGGGCTTTGCTGGCCCTGTTTAGCAGTCTGATTTCTTTCTCTAAAGAGTCTCTGAACCAGACACAACCTGATGCCTCCTGCTTGTTCCTTCTCCAGTTCGGTACTTCAGCTCATTACTGTAGTTTGTGTTCTCTCTGCTATCCCTCCTCTTCTCCTATTACCTTCCCAGAATAAAGCCTTAGCCCACCTACATTTTCACCTTCTTAGGAAGCCCTACCACCTCAAAACTTAAGCTCAATAACCCTTTTAAACTCTTTTTAAGCTTCCTTACCTAATCCTCCGAGCCAGATGTTCTTAAAAGTCTCTCAGACACAGATGCCATCTTTTCCCATTGAAAGCCAAACCACTTCCAATTCCTTGTGCCACCTATTTGTAAAGGTTTTATTTATCTTACAAAAGCCACATTTCTGATACTGGAAGTCTGGGATCCCAGTATCTCCTGTCCATAGACTTTGCAGCTTAGCTACTGGATTTCAAACAGATCTATAATGTGATGATGTTCTCAATGGTACAGTAATGATGTGTTCCTCCTTCAGCCTAGGAAATGGGCCTACAAGGTGAACTACATGTTTAAGCTATTGTAGTTTCCACAAGGATCTTGGTTCCTTGGCTTTATGTGGATATCAATAGAAGGAAGGCTGTTAATTTTTCTGTATAGGTATGATCAGGGATGGGTGTGTGTGAAAGAGGCAGGGGAAGGGTCTGGACAAAGGTTTACAAAAATAATTAGCTTTTCTGCCCTCTCTTGCCAGCAATGTCAACCCTTTTTATCACAGCTCAGCCACGTGAATAGTTGATTTCTCACCACAATGACAGAGGTGGAAGCAAACAGCAGGCTGGGGACAAGAAAGTGTAGATGAGGGCAGAGTAGGGCAGCAATATGGTTTTACAGCTGGTCCAAGTTTCAGTTCCACCAGCTGCCCATCTGCTTTGGGAGATCCCTGCACCCTTTCCTTTCTTTCAGCTTCTGCTTTCTGCACCTACCAGAGGCTTCTATCCATCTTTATTGCATTGATCCAACTGGCAGTACAACTGCAATATATAACCAAGGGAGCAGAAATCTCTGTTACAGTAGTGGGATGTTTTAAAATGTTAATAGAAAACTTTTAACTGGTTCCCGCCTAACAGCCCTAATTAGCAAGGCTTGTCCCAGATTTAGCAAGGCTGGGGACTGCTGCATCATCAGTGTAGATGAGGACTGAAGGTTATGTGTAGTCTTGGGGTTGTTGGTTCGTGCAGTGTCCCTCATATGAGTGAGCTCCCCTGACTGCCACAGGCCAGGGAGAGGACTGAGCTGCTGCCATGTGCCTTCTCTATCCCCTGCTCTTTTCCTGTTGAGATGGAGTGTACAATTTGCTCAGCAGCTGAAGATTCAGCGCAGGGCTTTTTGAAAAGCCTCTCTGCAATTAGTATGGCAAATTGGAGCATCCCAGGAGGATAACGGAGCATCATGCTCACCAGCAACAAGATCTCAGCTCCTCCGTACAAAAGGAATCTCATTTAATGTATTAAATATTTAATTAATGAACTGAAGCTTTAATGAGGTGGTGATGAAGATGCCAAACAAGATACTGGGACAAGAATACCCCACCCCAGAGACAATAGTTAGCTACTATTCTCCCAGTAGTACTTTTTTCACTGGCAACACTACTGCCTGAGGAAGCTCTCAGTACCTTCAGGTCTCATTCTGCCTGGTTATAGAGAATTGCAGAGGTGGGATGCATCCTAGATGTGGGATGGGAAGCTCATTTATTGCTTTTTTTATTGAGCTGAAATAGATGAAGAGGCAAGAGTGCTACAGTGTCTGTGTTGCATGTGGCAGCATAGGAACTGATAAAATAAACAGAGATGGCTTAAAAAATCATGTGTGTAGGAATGCTGTTGCGTAGGTTAATGGAAAAACCAAGTTTCTTAGAGAAAGGGAAGCAAGAGGGAAGTATTGGGTTGAAAAGGAACCCTGCTTTTCCCTTCCATTGGATCTACCTGATGCCACTGATGCTAAGTTTGGTGTAAGTACCAAGATGCTTGTGGCCTGGGCCAGATGTCTCCCCAGAGGTGTTGAGATTGGACCTCTCATTCTGGGGTTATTCGGTGTGAAAGCGTTCATTTCTCCTCCTTCAGATGGAGTGCTGTGAAGATTGTACCTAAGCTTATCCTTGGTGTGGGTTAGGCAATCCTGCTTGGAGGGATAAATACCAAGGGGCTAAGACACATTGAGGATCTTCTTCAGACAGGAGGCACTGGAAGAGGAGGCCAAAGGGAATACAGGTAACGTGACAGAAGGATGTGAGAGCCAAGGTAATTCTCACCATTTCCTCTTCTATGCAAGAATTGCTTCAGCTGATCAGCTCCTGTTATGGGAACCTTGGGATTTGGAAAGGAATAATAAAAGATTAATCGAGAAACTCCTGAATGAATTCAATAAAAATGACATATGGAGTGTGCACCGTGATGTTTTTATGATTAGGCTGGCAGATAATTGGAATGAGCAGATTCTGCCCCACGCTTGGTCAGGTCTGGTGTCTGGGAGATCCTTCTGGTTTCAGTGTTTCCTCACAAAGGAAAAGGAATTAGAGGAAAAGGGAAGGAACGAAAAAGGAGACAGAAAAAATGCTTCTCTGCTCACTTCAGGAGAAAGCTCTGAGAAAGCTGCTGTTTAAAATGCTTTTCAGATTTCAGAATACAATCCTCTATGCCACAGTTTTTGGCTTGGCTCACACATCAACACCTTTGAAACTCAGGTGTTCAGAATTCAGGGGTCTTCTGAATGTTCAGCCTTGCTCTCCTTTCTTCCAACTGGAATCTGTGAGTAGCCAGGCCCAGCACAATGGTTGAAGGGCAAAATGTAACACTACACACATACACATTTCAACCTCTGCAGTTGCAGATCCTTTCTCAAGCACAGCATCTCTAAGCCAGGGTCTCAGCTCAGAGCTAAGCCCTCTCTTCCCCTGGGTGTTATAGCACATTTTTCTTTGACCTTGATGAAGAGTTTGCAGGATATTGTGCAAAGTCTACCCTCTGCTGCTCCTCTTTGATGCCTCTCTGTCCAACTTTTCTCAGCCCGTCTCTAACACCATGAGCTTGCTTTTGATTCATGGCCTGTTACAGCCTCCCTGCCCAGCCACAGCAGGTCAGCTCTGTCCCCTGGTCTATTCTTCGCGTTGGCACCAGCCGCACACTTATCAGGTTTTCAGTAGAGCTTCTTTCTGCTTATTATTAGAATCTGCAAAGGCACTTCTGTGTTCTGCCCTCAAATCCGTCTTTATTGTAATATATATCCCTTGGCCCTCTCAAAGAAACCAAAATAACCCACCCCAAACCAAAAGCACAACTATTGGGCGCTCAGTGTATAGAGGTTTGTTTGTTACTGTGATATGCACGGTCTCATTTTCTCTTTCTTCCCCGTCTGTCTCTAGCCAACCACTCTCTTGCCTTATATTCAGATTTTAATATGGGCAAAGACTGTCTTTTTGTTCTCTGCTTGCACAATACCGGGTAGAATGGGACCTTGCTCCTTCCTAGATGAATCAGAGGGTGTTGCAGCTTTTGTGATAAGTGACAATAAAAGGTATTGACTGGTTCACAGAATGAGGCTGTGATGAAATGATGGAAGGTTATATTATACCTTCTATCTTAGAAAGACAAAAAAAGCGGGGCAGAGATGCAAGAGCATGTGGATGCGTGGATTTAGTTTCTTTTTCCCTTTTTTTTCCTGGATGAATAGAGTACTCCAGGTGAGATACTGAGCCCTAAGGATCCACACTCTCTTTTCACCCTATGTTAGTACCCTGCTATCTTTATGTTAAGGCCATCTTCTTAGGAAAATTCCTCTGGAAGATCTCATTTCACCCATCGGGGGTGTGTCCAGGTGCTGTGCCTTGTCCTTGATCAGATACAGAGCCAGCATGTGGATGACAAGTCCATGTTGGAAACACGAATGGAAATAACCACCCTAACTAAATGAAAGTAATGGTGAACTTCATGAATGCTAGCGTGGGCTAACAGTTTATTTATGCAGCTTCTAGGGTGAACTTATACAGGCCTCTTACTGCTACTCATAGCAGCAGCATGGGAGACTAAGCTAGCTCATCTATGCCCAAGCTTCCTGCAATTTACCCTCATTTAGTTGCAGTGAAGATGTACCCTCTGTGAAAGACAAGAGGAACATTTACCAAATCTTTTAGCTTCCAGAACTCCCCCAGGCATGAGATTTCCTATGGAAATTATTTTCCAAGGGAAAACATGACTTTCTTTACTATCATAAATAAAGCACCATTTGACAGCTTTATAATGTTAGACTCTGAACAGAATGTTTTGACTTGGATTGCTTCTAACGTCTGCACTTGCTGAAGCGAATCAAAGCATTTTGCTATACATTTATCTGACATTAAGCAGCACCTGCCCATGGGGCTGTGGTACCTCATGGGAGTTGTAGTTTGGATGTGTTGTACGTACATCTCTCTCGGGGACTGGTCTGCTTGTCTGAAATGCTCTGAGCTGAAGAGTCCATTCCCAAAATGAAATGTTTGGTTTCAAGGAATTTCAAAAGACATTGTTTGGATTGGAGAAGTGGAAAAATGACTGTATTTCCAGTTGTGTTTTTTATAAAGTGTTCCTTTGGAGAAGTATGTATTAATTAAGCTTTTCACTCCAACAAATTGTGGTGTTCTGCATGGGTTGGACCACCCAGTTCTATATTCATAGCTAACATAAGAGCTCAGTTTCACAGTAGGTGTAATGGGATTCATTCAGTCTCAGTCACCCCCAGGGTGGAGCTAACCCAATGATTAGTGACACAATTAATGATTTTTACCCTTGTTGCATGAAAATATGTGTTTCTTTGGTGTTTTCTTTTTGCATTCTGAGAAGCAAATTTTTCACTGGAATTTGGAAACCATTCTCGATGGACAGAGAGCAGACTACTTTATGAGCAGTGCAACTGCAACCTTCTCATGAAGATCATATATGCAAAATTAAGAGAAAGAAAGCACCTTCCTCTGAATAAAATGTCCTGGGGGAGTGGGGCATGGATGATCATTCCCTCCTTCTGACTGCAATGTTGCTACTTCTAGCCTGGTGCACCTACTGTTAAGGAGCAAAGCACAGCAGCATGTTCGTGGAGCAACGAAAACTAGTGTCTTCCCCAGCTGACACTGCAGGAGAGGCTTACAGGGAGATGAATTATTACCCCTGGAATTTGCCTGGGATGTGTAGGCTAAAATCTGGGGAGAGAAAGCAAGCCAGAAAATCATAAGTGACGACAGGCAAGCGAGGCCTGAGTTATGTTTTCCATTTGAAGTGAGATGCCTTTCCCGGGATCCCTTAGATACGGTCGCGTACAGGGGCAGCTCTGTGCATACTAAGCAGGGCTGCTTTAAGCCAGTGATTAGAATGCACCTATTTAATCCTCTGAAACTGCTGGATTAGGGTACGGCGCTCTGATTTATTTTGTCTGTTTGGGCTGTGTACACACTGTGTAAAGGAATTTGGATCTAATCTTTGCCATCATTATAATTAATTAGATGCTATTCTCCAGCATGTAATGGCGGCGATAGAGCTCCTACATGGATCTGTGTGCTCCTCTCAGACTCTGCTGCAAGAAGAGATCTGCTGAAGAGATACTTGTTAATTAATTGTTCAGTTCGTCACAACACCACGCTGTGCCAAGTTCAGTCCTCTTATGCTGTTGATTTTAGCTGCCTGGAACCCAGGGGGGGATTTGCCCCTTAAGTTTTTCTCCCTTTCATTTCCCTTCTGATGTTTTTTTGGATTGTGCTACAACTGGCAACTACATGTGCATATGTTCATGTGGGCAAGTGGCAGGCACGAAGGGAAGGCCATCAGACAGTTATGTGCTAGGCTATTAGTTCAGCTGTGTTATTATTCTCTGAAAAGAATTTCAGAGGGAAAGAGGGATGGAAAGAGCTTTTGCAGACAAAGAACACCAAGTTGGTGGAGAGGCTGAACCTCAAAGAGTAGGGCTGAGTTCCTAGGAGTTAGGCAGACCTTCACCAATGAGGTTGTGATTTCTGGTCATTCTCATAGCAGTTTGGCAAGCAGGTATTCCTATGCCTACTACTGATCTGCATCTATTTGCCTGTGCATGCCTGGGTTGTGGCTAGGAATACCTGCAGATGTAAATTAATTGTTCAGTGATGTGCATGGTTGTTTAATACTGAGTCTGTGTGGGAACCTATCAGGAACAGGATATTTGTGCTCATATGTAAATCAGTCATTATACGTATGTGTGCTGGGAAGAGGGATACATGCATGTTGCTGAGAGCCATGGGTATGATGTCTGTCACAGAGTTTGGATAGCTTGTATTATGAGAGTGGCTGCAGGCCTGAATGCCAGGAATTGTCTGAGTCTGTGGACATGAAATGATATCACCACCATTCGTGGTGGTGTTCAAGGCCAGGTTGGACAGAGCCGTGGGTGGTATGGTTTAGTGTGAGGTGTCCCTGCCTGTGGCAGGGGAGTTGGAACTGGATGATCTTAGGGTACTTTCCAACCCGAACTATTCTATGATTCTATGCCTTTATGTCCCCAGAGGTTTTTGTTCACACTTGAGTTTATGATAACAGCTGCCATACGAAAACAGGGTGAAAGTCTGGGCTTTGACTCTCTCCATTTAGTGTGTCTCTCTGAGTGCCTCTAGCCCCTTGTGTGCCCATGCAAGCTGCATATACAGGAGTACCACAGGGAGTACCTCTGTTGCTGTATACATGTGGTAGGTGTGTTTTGCTCACTACTCCTGTGATGACCACATGGTGCTCTCTGTATGGAGGATATATACTCTTTCTTTCCATAGCAAACAACCTCTTTAAGTCCCCTTATGTTGTCACCTTCTGCCTTCTTCCGATGGTTCACATACTAGCAACTTCTAGTTACTTCTCTGTAGCTGGTTATGGCTAGGTATTCTTCCAAGTGCCTAAGCCTTTGTTGTAGACTGACAGGAAAGCACAGTGTACACAGCAGCAGGTGGATTCTGGTGTCCTCAACATAAAAAAGGACATGCAACTGTTGGAACAAGTCCAAAGGAGAGCCATGAGTATGATCACCTCCCGTATGAAGATAGGATGAGAAAGTTGGGGCTGTTCAGCCTGGAGAAGAGAAGGCTGCGTGGAGACCTCAT